>JAZGTK010000101.1:1654-164645 GCA_036877625.1 Ambastaia sidthimunki | reverse complement strand
CGTTTTAAAACGTTACAATATTAAAAAATGTTTGAATAATGTTCTTATAATAAAAGTGATACATTTAATACAATGTTTAAAAAAAACTGGAACCTTTGAACGTTCCTAGAACTTTCAAAAATGATTTTTAATGTTCTGAAAATGTTAGATAGACGTTCTTACAATCTGGGATGTTGTTTTAAAGCGTGTACAATGAACAGAGATAGAAACATTCAACATCCAACCTGATCAGCAGGTTGAATTGTGTCACTTTATGCAAATATTTCTGCCGGTGTTTTTATACACAATAAAGACTTCTGTTTGTGTACAGTGAAGTACTGTATTAGACTTATTCTCTATATTTGAAGACATATCATGTTTTGTTTGAGAAACTAACTGATGTGGCAAAAATCATAGTGTCAGTTGAAGTCACGTATTGATTTAAAAAAAGGATTATTTTTGTTTAATTGAAGCTCTTCTACGAAATTGTATCTTTGCTGTGCAAAAGTAGTTATTTCGTCACAATGATAAAAGTTTTTAAGCCCTTTGAGAGTAAATGTGTAAATGTCAATGTTTTTGTGCTATTGTGCAAAACAAACCATTTAGTCAAAAGTAACAAACTGTTCAGCCAAAAGCACGAGGTGTTTGCAAACATGAAGGAAGAACTTGAGTGTGAAGGCAACGGAGAGTATTTCCATCTGCTTTGTTTGTGGGCTGCTGTATGTACAGTGTGTGTGAGAGAGCTTGTTCATTTTCATGCCGTTTCTCGTGTAACTGTAAACTCACACAAAGCACATTGTGTTTGAGTTTACAGAAGCAAAGAACAGAATCCTTCTGTAGCCAGAGGGATCGAGTTTACTGTGTTTCTCAGAAGACGACTGTCTTGCTCAGATGTTTCTTTTAAATAACTCAAACTGGAGGGATGCAGTTATGTTTTAAGTGTCAACATTGGCTGATTTTTGTTCTAACATTCCTTGGGAGGAATAAAATAGACACAAGACAACCCAGGTAACGGGAATGATATTAAAAATGTCAATGTTTTGAAGGACAGTTTTGTTGCTGAAGGTTGTCAAATTTTGAAATCTTTGTCCTAAAGAAAAACTAAATAAGACGTTGATCTACAGCTTTGTTTATTAAGCTTATTAAGTTATTAAATTTTAATTGCATTAGTCTCTCTCTCTGTCTCTCTCTTTCTTTCTCTCCCTCTTTCTCTCTCTCTCTGCAGTTCTGCCCGTGTGGTGGGGGGCAGGAGGGGGTCATGGCTGGGGCTGGTCTCAGTGTGTGAGGTGGGAGTCTGAGGAGGGGAGCTCGTCTCAGGGTCTGGACTGTCCTCTGTGGTGTGTGCTGTGTCGGGGAGGACGAGAGAGGCTCAAGCAGGCCTGTCAGAGAGGGAGAGTCGCCCTGCGGCTGCCCGCAAACATGCTGAGCCTCAGACTCCCGCAGCTCTTTGACATCCACCAGGTGCCAAAGGTGAGAACTCATCTCACCATCTTACTGTAGATCCAGCCTGAGGAACTGACCATGATGCCCAACGTCGAGTACCTAAAGCTCAGATTCATAACGTTCTGTGGTTAAAAGTGAACAAAAATTAGTTATTGGTCAAGTACATAACGGATCTCTCAACAAACTCCCAATTCATAATGGAAGGTTTATAATAACGATTTCTAATTTGAGCTGTTGGGTCCAGTTTCCTGAGAAATCTTGGTTTCAGTTTGACTTGTCTGTAAACATAAAAAAGAAGATCCGGTTACTGAATCGCGTGTGTGGGTGCTGAAATGGTACAATGTTTGTATTTTGTTCTTACAGCAGTTGTTTACAATTTAAACTCGTTCATGTTGAGAAAATAACTGCAAGCAATTTGCAATTTTATGTTATGAACAAAGATGGCAACAGAGAGGCAGTAGATATGGATGGCAGCTTCAAAAGCCTTGAATCAAAAATGTGTTTATTTATTTATTCACTGTAAAGTTACAGGTCACAGCAGTGCAAGACACTGTTTTCTATGCAGTAATCTTTACTAACACATTTAAAGCTTCTCTTTGAGTAAAAATTACATCAGATGAATGACTTGCATTGAAAATGTTAAAGAAATAGTTAACAAGAAATGAAAATGTTTTCGTTTAGTCCCCCTCATGTAAAAAACAGCTGGACGTTTATCAGACGTTTTTTCTCAGCTCTTTTCTGTACAGTTAAAGAATACAGTGACTGTCAAGCTACAGAAAGGATTAAAAGCACCATGTACAGGCAATAAAAGCTGTTTATAGAACTTACGTTATATTCCAGGTGTCATGACAGCTTTGTCAGAGAAACAGCAACATTCAAGTCAACGATCGACTCCTTGGTTTTTGTCCTTTTGTGAACATAACAAAAAAAGTTTTGGAACAAGAGACCAAGTAAATGAAAGTCATCATGAGATCAAAATGTACTATTCTGTATTTTTTATGGACGGTGGGAGTGTTTGAATAAATCTTTATTTTTTTATAAATTCATAAAGAAATTAATTTGTCCGTTTGACTTTGAGTTACATCACAACTCTAAAAACGTCTTCAAGCGGACAAAGTGTTTGTGTCTTTTGTTTAGTCTTTAGTTGTTGTCATGATTGTGTTCACGTGTGTGTTGCAGGTGTTTAGAGAGGATAACATCATGTCTGGGTACCGTCATCCCCGGAGCTCGGCTCTGGACTGCATCCTCAGCAGCTTCCAAATGACCAACGAGACCATCAACATCTGGACCCACTTCCTGCCAACCTGGTAAAGCCTCAGTTTCACATGTAATCTCCTCTAAGTGTCAGAACTAGTAAACTGTCAGCTCTGAAGCAGGAATTCTTCCAAACACATCTCAACAGCATTGAGACATCAAGACAATCAGATAAAGAGGACCTGATCTACTTTACCTTTCTGTAGGTACTTCCTGTGGAGGTTCAGCGTGCTGTGCTCCACTGTGAACTTCCTGTCGGAGAGCTACACCTGGCCTCTGCTGGTCTACATGCTGCTGGTGTGTCTGTACCCCTTCACCTCCAGCTGTGCTCACACCTTCAGCACCATGTCACCAGAAGCTTGTCACATCTGCTACTTCTTTGATTATGGAGCTCTGAGTCTGTACAGTCTCGGTAAGCTCAAGATGTCTTGCTCCAGATGTCTTGCTCCAGATGTAAAATGCTTTAAAATGCATTAACTTGCAATCGCACTGTACTGTAAAATACAGATATTTAGGACTCGATTATATATATATTATGTATAACATTTGCACAAAGAAAATCAAGCATTAAGATTATTTGCATTGTGTGACTTTTAAGCACATCATTTATGACCGTAATGTTTCCAGACATTTAACTTTGAAATCTGTTCGTTATCCTCATTATTCTTGATCATTTTTATTATTAATAATTAGCATTAGCCCTATGCAGTACAGTATTGCAACATATTTTGTTCATATCATTTAAATACTGCAATTTAAATGATATATTATTTTCTTTTAATGTTATTTACTTTTACAGTTTTATTTTTTATTTTATTTTTTGCATTACAGTAATTTCATAAAGTCAGAATGCATAAAATCTTTTGCTAGATATACATTGTGGATATTTTCTGTATGCAAATTTTCGTTTGAAATACGAGTCAGGCGTGTTTTAAACAAGCTTCATGAGATTCACCTGTTAAACCTGTTAGAGAAACTCATGAGGGCCGGAGGAGGAAAAGACGTCGTGTTTGGTTATCGTGAGGTTATGAAAGCACGAGTTTCTGAGTAAATGAGGCATCTCACGCACTGCATGCAGCTTATCGTGCGACTTCAAAGGAAAGAAAAGCTTGAGCGAGACCCTTTAAAGTCTGAACTGATGAAGGGTGAAGGGGAATCAAACACAAGAACTAACGGCTAAATAAATCACACACATTGTTGATCTAGTGAGTAATATCAGCCGTGAATGAAGAACGTCACCTTGCGTGAAGTGAATGATTTCTAAAGGCACTTTTTAAACATTAAAGAGTAATGTTCTCTTTAAAAGATTTATTCTTTCAAGTAGAAAGATGAACAAGAATTTAAGCTACACTTTGAAAAGAAAATGCGTATCTGCAGTATTTCTGTTCTGTGCAGGATTTTTAGCAGTAATATTTTGTTTTCAGAGACGTTTTGTTGAAAGCGCTGTAGTTTAATAATGTTATTCTTTTAATTGTGGAACCCCTCCCAAGCCTGTTTACCAATCGTGGTACTTTTACTAGCTTGTTAAAGGACAGAATAGCTGTGCAGGATAATGGTTCATGTGAATGTTTGTGGATATGTCACAATAATCAAACAATAGTAATAAGTAAATTCAGTATAACATAGTTTTGCTCACAGTTTGGGCCTCGGCAAACTTCCAAGGGGCCTCAAGATTAAATGTATTCAAAAGACAAAAAATAAGCTGAAACAACATTTGTAATGCTTCATTGTTTTTATAAAAATATCCGTCTTTCTAGTTACGCAAATTTTTAGAAAAATTTACTGGTAGAAATTGTGAGTGAGGGATTTCAGATGTGTGTGGTGGGGGGCCTTTAAGTTAAAAGGTTGAGATCTCTTTTAAAACGTGTTTTTAACCATTTAAAATATGAAGGAGTGAATTATTATTGGCCTGTATATAATATATAATGTATTCTTGACATCATATATAATGTACATGATATATAATGTATCAATGACATCAGTGTAACCCTGTTTAAAACACTCTTACTGTTCTAAGGTTGTGGCATCACATACAGTGCCTACGTCATGCCCGACTGCTGGGTGAACAGTTGGCTTCATCAGTATTTCGTGCCCATCGCCGTCGGCAACACACTCTTTTGTACCAGCATGTCTTGTTACTCCAGGTAAGAGTCGTTTATAATGGTAGTTAAGAATATTGACAAATTTTCTAAGTTAAATGCGGACACACTGTAATGGTGTCGCTCAAAACAAAGACTAACACATGACAACAGATATTATAAGGGCTGCGTAAAAGGTTTCAGTCTCTTTAACAAATGAAGTATTTTTGAATAATTAAATCATCACTTTGAATCATTACTTTTCAAAACTTTTGCTTCACATGTGAATGACATCAGAAATTGTGGAAAAACAAAAAGAAAATAATCTCATAGACTTTGATGGGACCTGATCCAAATATATTTAGAAAAGGATTTCTAAAAATATGTGGATTTCTGTGATTTGGGCTTTAAGGGTCTTGGGGTGTTTTGTCCAGTGAGCAACTACTCAGAACACTCAAAATTTTGGCTGTGATTTTTGCATGAAGCCAGCAACTTTATTTTCTTCATTAAAATTGTAACAATCGGCTAGTTTTTGTTTAATAGTTCCGGATTTACTAACAATCTAAACTGAGTTTTGATTTTCAGTCATTTATTTTAGTAAGTATTTATTTCAGTAATATTTTAGTATTTTTCTGCATATAAAAACGTGTAGCAATGAATTTACAGTACTGTTATTATTTATAAACACATTTTAAACGAGAATGTTTTGTTGTCAGGTTTGTAGAGGTGCAGTTTCCAGACAGAAGTAAATTCCTGCGCACGTCTGCGTTTGTGGTTCCTTTCCTCTTTGACAGCTTGCCGCTGTTTTACAGAGTAAGAACACTCATACGTCACTGGAAATGATAAACAACCAACTGCTTGCTAAAAATGTGCCTGCAGGTTTATGTAAACATGAATATATAGAAACCAGTGTTTGTTTCATCAGCTTCCTTATTCTGTGAGTGTGTGTATCCTGGTATTCATTATGTTATTTTGACCTGTAGTGGACATTTAAAGTTCCCCAAAGGTCAGAATGGTCTATTTTAAAAATGTTAAATAGCAGAAAGTTTTTGTAATGGTTAAGTTTAAGGGTAGAGTTAGTGTAGGGGGATGGAATATACAGTTTGTACAGTATAGAATCTATGGAATGTTAAAACCCAACGTGTGTGTGTGTGTGTTTATAGCTGCTGTGGTGCTGTTGGGGGAGCTGTAGCCCCAGTGATGCTCTGCCCAACCACTCGTACCATTTGCTCTTTGCGTTTCTGACCTGCTTCCTGTTTGCATCTCACCTCCCAGAGAGACTGGCTCCCGGTCGCTTTGACTACATCGGTATGTCATTCTGTCACCCCATTAATGATAAACCTTAACGATTAACGATTAGCCTTCTAAACTGGAATCCAATTGAAATGGAACCTTATATTTAACTGATCTGGAACAACACATTTGTGAAATCTACCTTATGCAAATGGGTTTTAACACATAGTTGATTTTGGCATATTAAAACGATAACGTAATTTATTGTACAATTTTAATATTGGATAAATAATACATCTTTTATTTAATTGAACTACATTTAGTCATCTATATGAATTTTCTGCCATCTTGAATTGATTTTCACTGCGCTTGTTGTGGTGCATTGTGGGATTGCCTTATCTGCAATAAAAAAACATACAGTGCTGCTTTTAAAAGAATTTGGCAAAAATAATCATGCTGTCTACCTTTGAAACAGTCTTTGTGTCAGAAAACATGATTGTAATGCCTTAAAACTGCTGCTTGTGTGGGCAGCTCTGCAGTTTTTGGTACAGAGCTTTTGTTTTGATTTCCTGTCCATGTAAAGGTTGAAAAGGTTTGAATTGTATTTCACATGTGGTTTCTTTGAATGCAGTTTTTCTCTCATTCTTCTCAAGGTCACAGTCACCAGCTGTTTCACGTTTGTGCGGTCGTGGGCACCTACTTCCAGATGGAGGCAGTATTGGCTGACATGACGTCTCGCGAAGGGTGGCTGGTGTCTCACTCAGCTTTGCCATCTTTCATGGGCACGCTGGGGGCTTTCGGTCTGGGTGTCCTTCTCAATCTGGCCGTCATCGCCATCTTCAGCGCCAGTTTACTGCGAACAAACCACCAAAGCACTTCGGCCTCTGATGCCGCCCACCCACAGCAGTCACTTCCTGTGGACAAGGAAGATTAACATTTTTGGGACCAGCCACTGAGATCTTCGCAGCTCTGCTCGCCCTAAACTACAGCACTTTTCTAGAGGATTTTGATTTATTATACAGTCACCTTCACTAATCTAGAAACATCCAGCTTTGATATTTGGGATGCTTATTTTTGTACTCAAAGCAAAATGTTTCTACTATTTGAGATCATTTATCGTAGGTCTGTTTTATAGTTATGGTTTATTATTTCAGCCGATAACCCTCATAATAATCAAGACCTTTCAGATACATTTTTTAATACCTGAATATTGTGCGTTTTTAGTTGTTAACATGGAAGGTCAAGGGTTAAATGACGTGAATGTTAAATGTTACAGGTTATATTTTAATATAGTTGCAGAATATTATAAAAAGCATGTTTGCATTACTACACATACATTTTATTATAACTTTTAACTGGAAAATATTAAATAGCATTAATCAGGGATTTTACAGTTACATTTTAAACATCATTAATGTAATTAACAGTTGCATCAGTAATTAAGCTTTATATCAAACTATAAAATGGTCAGAAATTAATGAAGGTATGAAAACTACCATTAAAATCATAATTTAAATGTAATGGCAGGTGAGTCTTAACTCACACCAGAGGAAATTTAGCCCCTTTAAATATCTTTAAATTGTATTTATGTCCTTTACCTGTTTGTTAATATACAACTGTATTATCAGTGCAGATTAATCTGGATATACTGGACCACTTTTGAATAACTGGAGGTACAGGAGTGAATGTGACATGGATTGAGAGGGACGAGGGCTTTTTATTTATCTGTGACAAATAATTCCATTTTTATTTCCAGTTTGATTTTGTAAAAGATTGCTCACAGTTGCTCTTTCATTTTTGTCTAAACATTCTCCTGCTGAACCCTTCACATCTCATGTCAATATCGGGCCGTACTGGAGTCTTTTCTGTGGTTTGATGTTTTTAAATACAGTTTGTGGACATTTTTACAGCGTTTTGGACATGTTGGTCAATATGGTATTGTTTTATAGCTTACAAAATATTTACTTGTCATAATATTTTGTAACCTGGTGCAGGGCATAACTCGACACTTCTTGTGCTGAATGTTTCACCAAACACTTAAACCAGGACTTAAAACTGAACGTTGTTTAGACTAAGCTGTTAACCTCTGACTCTGTTTTCCGTTAAGGGGAGGTTTGTGTTTCTTCAGTCTGGACTAATAGTGAAGACAGGTGCATAATTCTGTCCAACTAATGCTGCCTAAAGACTAGTTTAGCAGAACCTGCTCTAACTAGCTTAATCTAACCAGCTCTGAAGGTCGGTCACATGGTAGTGATGATATTGTAATTGGTGTTTATGAAAAGGATCTTGGGTTATAATGGATCAGCAGGTGTTTTTATGGTAATGGATAGAAAGGTTTAACTGTTTATGGTTTGGAGGCAGAAGTTCTGGCTAAATGTGTGTGTATATCAGCTTCAGTCTCTTTTGATGAAAGAGATTTAAATGTGAAGCGATTGGTGACTACAGTATTTTGTGCACTTAAAGAAGAAATTAAATGTAAGGGGTATTGATGCCTCGGTCCCTGAATGTTTGTTTGTCCAAATGAATGTATTGCAGTTTAAAAAAACTGCTTTTAAGTGCCCTTTAATGTTACAATGTAGCATTTAAAATTATTTTATTTAAAATATTATTAGTTTTTAAAGGTTAAGGAGCTGTAAACTTTGAAGCCCTTTAAATTAAAAGATTTTAACTTTACAACAGTAAATGTATTTCCCTTCAAATCACAGTAAAACGTGACTAAACATTTAACAAAATGGCTTTTTTGATTTGCATTTTGAAATATTTTTGTGACGTTTGAAGATGTGAAAAATATGATTGTTTTTAAATAATAGCTGGAATAAAACTGACACGTTCACTACAGCGCTTGTCCTGAGTGTTTTTCTGAAGGATGTTAAGTATTTATAAAACGATTAGAGCACAGTTTAAATTGTAATTATAAAGGACAGAAATATACTCTACACAGATACTTAAAGAAAACTTTACGTAAATTCTTGAACGAACATTGCGTACCAGCTTCATGAATTGCGCGTTCACGTGAGCGATCCGGGCTGTAGGGGGCGCGACGCCGCAAACTTTGTGCGCTTTTTGCGTTTTCTTCCTGTTTTATATCCAGGTGCGTGTTAACGCAAATAAAAACGTGTAGTGTGAAGATCAACAAGAAGTTAGTGTTTATCTCCAGCTCTGATGAATCACAAATTAAGCTGATAATCTTTGGTACTGATAGAAACCAAAGATTTTTTTGCTAGCCTGTAAAACATTTAAATGGTAGAAAGATTATTTTTAATAAAATGCAGACTTAAATCTAGTTCAGTTTTTACTCAAAGCCATCATATGATTTTAGGTTTTAAATAAGACCGATTCACTTGCACAAGCAGGTAAGTGATTATATATAATGCATGTGTGTGTATGTGTGTGTGTGTATGTACACCCTATATATACCCTAAATACCAAATATGTTATATATTATATACCCTAAATCATAATGAACTGTAAAGCCAGTATGTTATTATTAATCATTGTGCATCACTGGCTATATTCTCATCTGAGGCATGAATACAATATAAACACTGTAACACAACTGAACTACAGTATTTAAATACATGGTCAAAAATCTCTTTTCTCTTTATCTGTTTTCCATCTCTGCCTTGTCCTGATGTTGTATTATGGGATGTATTGTTGTCCATGCTATTTGTTGATAATACAGAATAAGAAAACGAGTACAATGACTGCCAGGAAAACGGCTGAAACGGAATAGCGGCCCAGACACAAATGACCCGTGAGGATTGAGTTTAAGCACCGCAGAGACAGTGATAGCATTACCCAGAATGCATTACAGTTCTCCAGAGTCACCGAGCAGAGATCCCAGCCCAAATAAATGTGTGGAGCAGATATTTGTCCTCTCAACACACATACTGTGTGTTAGCATTGCTTACCAACAAGTATCCTTTTCTCCGTGAATACTTGAACTCATCAGGGAACAAAATACCCATTTGTTGTCATATAACACAGATGCCACATTTTAATTTACAGATGGAGACTATAAACAGCACTTTTTTCTCGCCGTGGACGGTATGTTCATACACGTATGTTGTAATCTGAAGAACATGTCTTTGGTTTTATGTTTTCCTCCATCTGTTACTTTCTCTCGTGTCCATCTGTTGATCTCTGGAAATGTTTTCTTCATGGCTTGTAACTCGGCTAACAGGGAACGTTCTCAGAACGATGGATAAGATTCTATAAAAGTTCTCTAAGAGTGATAAAATTCTTGCAGTAATGTTAGTAGAACGTGTTTAAGTTGTATCTCGCATATCAAAAATGCTTTTCATAATTTGTTAGTAGAACGTTTTAAACAGTTTAAATAATGCTTTTAAACCAAGCACTAATGTACAATGTCAAACAAACAAATTTAAACTACAAATTTAAAGATTGAATGAAATAAAGTTTAATACATCTATCATAGATTGTCAAAAGAAAAAACAGGAAAAAGTTTGTACAAAGACACAAATTATATCGTAGCTTTCAGATGCTGTTTTTATGATGCGTTTGTTTCTGTGATTTTATTATTATTAATAAAGTAATATTTATTTCTAATGCTATCATTTAATTAATGAATCTCATCTTTAAACCACTTGTATAATGAAAATGACACTTATACAAATGTGTATGTAAATGTGTATAGATGTGTATCTTTTGATATTGTTGTCTTTAAAGGTGTTTTTCAAATGGGATAAACACATGCTACTGGGTAAAAGTTTAGGGTTACTTAATCTTTTTTTAATTATTTTTACCTTATTAATAGGTTTCACTGTACGAGACAAAAAGGTTCTAGTCAGGAAACATTTTATTTTATGGAAATATTTAAGTGTTCCTAAACTAATCACATCTAGTCTTTAAAAACTAGATAAGATTTAAAAAAGATAGAAAACAAATTGTACTTCTTTTGCTAGTTTATGTACAAGAGGCACAACCAGTGAAAGTGATGCATCTGTTAAAGTATAAAATAAGAAACGACAGCTATCTTGCTTTGTGATAAATTAACATTTGATTGTTTTCTGCCCTAACACCAGTGTCATGCTGGAAATGTGTTTTTTTAAGTGCATACTTCTTTAAAATGCACACTGCAGTATGCATTGCACAGTATACAACCAGAGCACACTGCGTGGAATATTCTATCCCACAATGCAAAGCGCTCGACTTTACAATTTATTTTTTACCCCTTATTTGGTCAAATGCAGTTAAAACATTTTTACATAAAATTGGATTTAAAATCTAAAGTAATCTTTTTTATTTTTGTGATAACTAGATCCACACATCAAATTAAACATGCAATGTAATGAAGTCTTCTGAAAACAATGTGGCTTACCTCTGTTCCAATTTTACCATTGCATACTACACACTGTTTTGCATACTATTTAAAAAGTAGTATGCAGGATATAATGTGCAGTATGCATTGTTTCATTCAGTACATAGCTTATTGTGTCTCCACTGTTGCTGACCGTATTGATGCTGTTGATATGAGGAAAAAAAGCAAAGCTCTGGAGCCATAACAGGAAGTTGCTGATAAACATGCCTGTTTTACAATACATGCATGTTTACACCACGCATTACAGGCTGATGTAATATATTCATAATCACAAGACGCTCTAAAAAGACGAAAGAAATACAGTCAACTTGGCACAATGTGAAAACAACTGAAACGTTACCGTTTTTCTTTAGGGGTCATGTTTGTAAGAAACTTAACGTTAGTTAAAGGTAAGTGTGTCATTTTTGTGCCACCAAAATAATGAAAACACTTTCCTCATCTTTCATTGGTTAATCAGATAATTCAGACTCACACCATTGGTTGAGCTAGTGTGGATGTGGGATGCTCAAACAAACAGAGCAACGTTTTGAGAGCGCCACAGTGTTTACATTATTAAGATAAAGATTGTTGTCTTTGCATATTGAGATGGGATGGTAGATGGTGTTTTCACAACGAAAAAAATTACACACATCACCTTAAATTATAAGTAGGGTAAGCAATTTTAGAGAGGCTAGCAATAGCAAACTAGCTTTGAAAGCATTAGATGCCATCCTTCCTTTAGATCGCTCTCCAAAACACATGAACACTTTAAGATTGTCTGTACATAGTTTGACAGGCAGGTAGAACATCCTATCATTGCATTCGGACCGGACGCAATGATTGGACAAACATGTTATGGTCCCGCGCCACAGGGGATATAGTATATATACATAAATATATTTAGACCACTTGTTGATTGTTATCAGGATGTGAAGAGAATTTCACTCATAACAAAAGATGTTTCTGGAAAAAAAATCACCTACGCTGCCTTTAATTACAAGAAAACTCGGACATCGATATCCTTATCAATATAGAATCTCTAGTGTGTCTTCAGGGGAAGTCAAAGCTAGTAATGAAGATCCACGAACAATTTCGTTAATATCCGTTCTTTCTTTTCAACCGATTGTCTGTTTTTCAGATTTAAACAGATGGACAGTCTTTCAGTTTGGGACGGAACGAAACAAGTAGCAGTATATTTAACATACACATCAACAAACACTTCACACGTTCAAACTGCACGTCTGGATAAAAGACACGGTTCCCTTCAGTTCCTCTCGTTTAAACCCATCAGCGACGCTCCTCCTCAGCTCCTCCAAACCTGCCAGCAGAAGTCAGTGTTTCAGCCGCCCGTGTCTGCTGTTACTCCAGGATGTCCAGGTAGACAGGCGGGTTCTTGACCAGGGCCACCAGACGGTTGTAGATGTTTTTGATGACCAGCCTCTGCTGGGGTTCCCTCTGCCAGCAGCCCTGCATTAGCAGATGTACTTCCTTTGGGCAGGTACGTGGACGTTCCAGCTCTCGGCCCTGCGTGATGCATTCGATGGCCTGGAACGAGGGGAAATGTGTCGTAAGAAGCAGTTTATTCAAGTTCTAGCTACATTTTGAGGATCGTTCAAATCACAAAACTTTAACTGCAATCTGTAACTTTAAGTTTTAGAGGTTACGTAAAATCTTGTTGTTATTCAGTTATCAGTTATTTAATCCTGATGTTAACGAGTTTTTGAACCAAATGTAAACTTTGCTGATTGTTGTAGTTAAAGAGATTTAAAGCTGCAACCCACAACAGTTTGTAACCTGCAGTTCTGTGTTTCAGACAGAGATGGCAGTAGTGAGGCAAACTAAATGGAAGTAAAAGCAATGCACCACTAATGAGAGTAAGATGGACAGACAGGACTTGTATATTTTTTCAGCTCTTAGCAACAATTTCTGGGGCTGGTAAATGGCAGCACTTTGCAAAACATTCTCTTAAATGTCTGAAAATAGACTCTGTAAGTAGCCTATCTGAGTTCGCAGTGTAATAACCTTTTTAGAAAATGGGACTTCATTTTGTGAGATCTTAAAATGTTTTTTTTTTTATTAATTTTCCATTAGGTGTGCTTAGTGTTTTTCTTATTGCACCAAAACATTGCTAATATATTGTTTAAGCCACACATAACCGGCAGAAGTTTTGACCCCACACTTAATTTTAATTGTTAGTTCTTGTGATGTTTAGAAATAAAAGTGTTTCTCCTGCTTGCTCTGCATTACCTCACTGAGACTAGATGAATCAAGTTACCTTCCTAATCAACTGGTTGATCTTTGGAATCCGTCCTTATCAGCCATTTTTGCAGCTTAGTATCAATAAATTCTCATTTTAGATTGAAGTTGGAGAAAGTTTTGCAAGTTGCGGTATCACGCTATCACATATTTACAGTTATTTTCATGGTTAACACGGTTGTCTTGGCCAACAGAATTTACAGTAATAGTATTATTGCAGTTATCTTTAAAAAACAAAACAATGCTGTCGGGCCGTGTTGTTGTTTTCAGTGTTTTTTCTTTTTTGTCCAGTGCATCACTCAAAATATGAGTGTTGAGAGAGAGAGAGTTTGTTATCATTGTGGCTTTTAGGCAAAATGTTAAACGGGTGCAATAGCATCACCTACCGTGTTGGAGTATCACCCACTTACTGGAGCTTAATTATTAATGATTATCATAGGTGTAGTTTTAACTATTTTTATCTGGTTTATCTATAATCACAGTTATGAATATCTTAGTTATTGTCAATACCAGTATATTGACACCCCTGTTGCAGTGTCTTTTCATAGTATATTGACATTTTTTCATCTCAAAAGATCAATTTAATTCTTCATCACACGTCTGCGTTTACTGTATTATATACAGCCGTGACTGTAAAGAACTGTCCACCTCTCACTGCAGCTATTCCTGCTGTGTGGCTATTTAAACACCAGTGACTTCTAGCCCTTATAGTGTTGCCTCTTAATCAAATGATCTTAAGAGACTGTCAGCACCACACAACATCATCCTGAAAGGGGCTTTCAATCGCTGCTATAAATTAACAAAAATTCACATTGACCCTTCTGAAAGTCTGGCCCTGGTGCTCCTCGCAGATGGAAAGTCAGGAACGATCTGTCTCCGTCCCTTACAATCAGGCTCCTGATAATTAGCTGTGTCCATCATGGATCGGGAAGGATTAGGGTAACAAGGTTAAACAACGTCGGCCCAAGGCGAAGATGAGGTTTAATCCAATTAAAATCGAATTGGGAGAAAAGTGATCTACCTCTCTCCTGAAAGAAGAGAGGCTCTTCTCTGCAGTAGTAGAGTTGTGGTCACACCGGTCCACTTTTGGGTGTCTAATCTGGAAGGTCTGGATCGTTCTGGTACCTAAAAATCTATCGATCTTGTCGTTCGTAAGTGCTTAAGAGCACAGACTCATCTAAGCCAAAACGGATATTTGCGTCACCAGGAGGGCTGGAATAGTCTGTTTGCTTCAGTTTACTGATGAAACTATTATAAAGCTTTTCATCAGAACGTCAAAATTGCTTTTGTGTACGTGATTGCAGTTCAGTTAAACATTATAAAGCATTCACCCAAAAACAAAAAGTCAATTCCAATGGGGAAAAAAAAAACAGCCATGACCTCCATTGTTTCGTTTTGCTTTTTGGTTGCAAAACGAAACAATTTTTGTTAATTTATAGCAGCGATTGAAAGCCGCTTTCAGGATGATGTTGTGTGGTGCTGACAGTCTCTTAAGATCATTTGGTTTTTTAAGACTTTGTGGAACCAGATCAGAGTTGAAACTGGAATTGTTAAATTCTTTATGATTTATACACTTTATGGACTGACATGAGGGTCTGTGTTTAGTTTTAAACATTGATTGAAATTGGAGTAAAATTGTATAATCATAACGTTGACCATAACAATAAATATGGTGCTGTACCTCACTGTTGGATAACTGATACCACGGTTGTTTTCCGTAGGTGAAGATCTCCCACAGCACCACTCCAAAGCTCCAGATGTCGCTCTCCGTGGTGAACTTCCTGTACATGATGCTTTCTGGTGGCATCCAGCGAATGGGCAACATCGTCCTGCCACCAACCTGATGATGGTAAAATTAATTACACTCGTATATCCAACATTAGACTGTCCATAAGATATAAGCCTGTCCATAGAAAAGAACACAAATCAGATCTCTTCAATATCTCAGTTGTTTGTTGTAGACTTTTGCTTAAGTCTCATTCTTCCCTCTCTTAAGGTTCCATTAAACTCAAGTTTCTAAGTGTCTCAAACTGTTTACAGATTTTGAAGATACTACGATTTTAATTTGATTTTAATGTGATTTCAATATGAACTTGAACATTTCTTATCAGCCCCCCCATTTGTTTTATAGCTCTACACTCTTACAGAATATCAGCATTTGTCTCATGTATCTTTTATTATTTTGTTTCTATTATATTTCTCATTATATAAATATAAAATATTTTAAAGAACCACTGAGGGAGCGAATAAAACGTGAATCTGTTTTACCCTGTAGTAATCAGTGCTGTAAATGTCTCTGGACATCCCGAAGTCTCCGATCTTCACCACCAGACCTTCTCCAACCAGACAGTTCCTGGTGGCCAGATCTCTGTGGACGAAGTGCAGGGAGGCGAGATACACCATTCCTGAAGCTATCTGGGCTGCGATCTGGAGCATCTGAGGAAGAGTGAGCTGACCCACCGGAGGAACCTTCACTTCATCCAGGATACGAGCATCTGGACCGTGAGCCCTGTGCAGTACAACACAATACAGTAGATGTTCAAACACAGTGACCTGAGAAACAGGACTTTGGGTGTGTTCTGAATCATCCCAAGATTGGGTTGTAAGAATGTTTCTGTAACCTTTCCATTAAGTAACATAAACATTTTAAAAAGTTATTTGGAAAGCTTTAGGAACATCTATGCAACAATGATGCACATCTTTTCTTCACTTCACTGGCTCTTCTTGCCTGGGTCACCCTTGCCTTGCATGTCAGACCTCAATGAACAGACCACTGTCTCCATCCATCCTAATATTAGTGTCTAAACTCTCTCCACTGGTTTGTCGTCCTCTGCTCTGAGCTTTTCTATGTGATCCTATTAGTTTAGCAGGCAGGTGGCAGGATGGGGCAGCTGCAACAGAGACTGGAGCCACATCCACACACAGTGTCTCATGAAAATGTGATTTTCATCTCCCCCTCAAACACTCGCATGTCCCCCACTCCCAATCTGGCCCCAGCAACCACCTGGCAAACAGACTGGATCTTTACGCACCGAGACTCAGCTGTGCTGGACATATGGTCAGTCCACCATCAGCTCTCTCATACTTTACTGAACTTTACATCTTCATTAAGACTTGAGGATCACAGAGATGAAGCTGCTGTTCTTCTCCACAGTCTGAGCTACAGATTTTTAGAAGATCTGATAGAAGGTTTAACAGATGGTAAACGGAACGTTTGGTGATGTGTGTCATTTTGGTGACAATAAAATACTTTCTCCAATCTCAGATTATTGCAGAGACGTATTACAGAGTTTGTTTAATCCAGAATGCATGTGCATTGTTTTTATAAGACAGTTTTAAGAGTCTTCAGAGTAATTGGAGATCAAGACCAGACATTTGTGAGCATCCAAACCAGTCTGGCATAGCGGCACTAGCTCAACCAGTAGCTCAAACAACGTACAAATAACATTTCTTGATTTATATGATATCTAACATTAAAGAAGTTCTACTAACATTACTGCAAGAACATTTTATGATAACCATGTAGCCAGTGTATCCAGTAAAGAGGAATAGTAAGACCTTTGCTGTAGACCTGTAGAAGCTGTGATGTTCACATGAGTGACAGCTTTCTAACTTAACATTTTCCTGTAGGGTCTTTGCTGTGTTTGTCTGGTGTTCCTGAGGTCATCCTGAGACTGTGAATGCTCTAAAGCTCTTCATTGAGGACTGTGGTCAGTTTCTGACCGCTGACACTGTATGTTTGTACGTGGGAACGGTCGGTGGTTATTGGACTGACCTTAGAAAGCGATTGAGGTCTCCGTGTCTCATGTATTCAAACACCATGGCCAGAGGTTCTCCATCAGTACACACACCGTAAAAACGCACAATGTGTTCGTGCTGTAGAACCGTGAGCAGCTCAGCCTCACGCTGGAAGTCCTGACGTGTCGACTCGTTGGCCATCTTCAGGGTCTGCCATGAGGACACAGAGAGATGTACAAATCTACTGAACGAACAGTGACCTCAGAAGGTATTTGAACACTTACATCACACATATAAATTATGATTTTTATTGCATTAGATGATCAAATGTTCAACAAAAACATGAATTTGTTTGAAACTTTTGGATGCAGGTTATCCGGCACCGTGAAAGGATCTTTAAAAGCCATTTTATTCATTTGAGATCTATCCAGTCTATTATGGGTGTTGACCTTTGACCCCTGTTCTTTAGCCTTCATGACTTCTTTCTTATTAATTGTGCTTTTTTGACAACATAAATGTAACATGGCTGACAAAAGAAGTGATGAGTCAGCTACCTCTGACATCTTCTGTATTCTAGTTTTGAATTATCAAGCAAAAAAGATGTTTTGAGTATTTCTTGCAGTGAAATAATAACAAAAAGCTAAAAAGCCTGAATAAAAAAAAGTAACATTCACATTTTCATAATAAAATAATTTACCTTAATGGCAACCAGCATCTTGTCAGTATCAGGGCAAAGATTGGCACATTCAGCCAGATAAACCTTCCCGAACGCTCCTTCACCCAGTTCCCACTTCAGAACAATGTCCTTTCTTTTAATGTGCTGGACACCTGCAATACAGACAAAAAAAATCATATTAATGGGACAGTTCATCCCAAAATACAACATTTCCCCTTATTTACTCAGACCCATTTCATTCCTAACCTATATGACTTTTCCTTGTGTTGAGCGCAGAATATAGATATTTTCATAAATGGCTTGGTAGTTTTGTGTCCATAGTCAATGGGTGCCACTGCTGTCTGGTTACCAGCGTACCTCAAAATATCTTCTTTTGTGAACTACTTAGGAGTAACGTTTTGATGGTTGTGATATATAATGCTAATGATAACCTTATATATAACTTTGAGAAATTTTAAAAAACATTCTGAGAACATTCCCTGTTAGCTGGATGGCCTCTACTCACACATGTCTTTATCTTTAATGATTCCACAGAAGTATTGCGGGTTCTCCACAAAACTGGACAGGCCAGAGTCCAGCGTGCTGTCATCTGAGGAAGGAGGACTCGTCCCGAAGTTCATGAAGCGCAGAGAGACGGCCAGATCATCCTCAGTGCCTAGAACAGAGGAACCTGTGGACACGCAGAACATGGTAAGTCTGGAGAACAGGTTCTCAAACAGCTCAGTTTCAGTGTGCACTACTAACCAGTGACCAGACTGTTCAGATGAAATCTCACAGAATCCTCAAGATATGATTCAAATATCCAAAATATGGAAAAATAGCGTACGTCAAACAGTGAACAAAGCTACAAAAATGAATTTTCATAATAGAGTGAAAATCCCTCAAGAGTGTCTGCTGGCTTCTCAAGAACTTGATTGTACGACTTGAGACAGTCTTCTTGGAAGCCGAACAGAGCAAACACTAATCAGACAACACTGTGTAGTGCACTTCCCTGTGGGGAAACATTTAAACCTTTCATTCCAATTGGATTTGTACATTTTCTGAAAAACGTGAGTGGTACTTGATGTGAGCTGTTGCCAGGGTGTTGCTTTGTGGTTGCTAAGATGTTGTGCATGTATGTTGATGTTATTTGGGTTTGGGAAGGTTGCATAGTGGCCCAATAAAGCCCATGTCATATGATATCGTGGTCTCTCCTTCAATGCACTTCTGAGATTTTTTGCATTTGTTGTATTGTCCAATTTGCAAGATTGTTTAGAATAGAAGCAGCATATGTTTAATCTGCAAAAAACATTTTCATAATCAGTGTTTTTGTCTAGTTTCCATCCCTGAAACAATATAACACAAACGGTTTGAAATGAGTTACACTCGTTTGAAGTTTATTATATAGAGGTTTGATCAAATAGCACTCACCATTAATAATAATTTACAGTAAATTTACAGTAAGTTATTGCCGATTGTAGTCAGTTGTGATGATGTATACAGCACAACATATACAATAAGATATCAGAATGTTTACTTATATTTAAACCAAATCACTTCAGCTTTAGGAAGCAGCGTTAAAAGCAAAACCTACTTCAAATCACAAAACCCACTCAAGCTGTAACCACAGAGACCCCAGACTGGGCAGAAAAGAGGAACGCAGGGAATAGAGGGTGAGAGGGGAGGAAGGCAATCAGGTCCACTTAAGCACTTTGTGCGCCCGGCGAGTGGACCTGAAAGCACGGCTCCATCATTGCTTTAATGGTTTGCTCGTGGCTGGATCTCCTGATGCTATTTACTTTGCATGCTGTAATTAAGACCGGCCAGCACTCTGCAGAGCTGTTAGACTGTCACTGGACAAAGTTGCAGCTCAGAAAAGCCTGTAGTTCTCTGCCTTCTGCTAGCACAAAACTTAAAAGCAACACAGATTCAGAAAGAATAACAGAGAAAATAATTTTGGCACAGTCTTGTTTGATGCTAACATACTTCTGCTATTGTATATGTCATACTTGGTTTGTTTCTGCAATGCATTTTCATGTACTATGTCTTTTGAGCTTTTGGGGGATATATCCTCTTTAGAAGTGTTTATATAAAAAAGTAATTTGATTAAGTTTTACTTTTACAGAAATTAATATTACAGCGTTTGGCTAATACTGTAGAAGACCTGGAAATCTGTTAGAATGTTGTACACTCATGTGACATGAAGGCTTCAGTGATATCAGTGTGCTAGAAAAGCTATTTATTTTACAAAAGGGCAGCCTGTCTACTTGCTAGCTGCTCTTTGAGATCACGATGTATTAATCAAATTGAAATTAAATATAATAATGTTTTATTTGTAGGAAGGAAATTCTAAATATGGAACTTACGGTGGATACCAAACTTTGAGTGCTGCCCGCATTTATTGATGACCACGACCATGACGAGCAGAAATGTGCATGCAAACACAGCCAGGCCCACCGCCACGTATACCTGCCAACATACACATGGCCAGTGTTAGGATAACATGACCAGTAAATAACCAATAAGTAAGTAACCAATAACCAGTGATTCTGTGATTAATTCTGTTTAATTTCACTTGTGGCTCGACTCTTACCCCAAACACTCTGCTCTCCAGTTTTTCAGTCACATCATCTGTGGATTGATTGGTAGGAACTGCTAATATTAAAATATTTGGTTGTTACTGATGTAAATAAGTATTTAAAATTGTCTATAGTAAGTACTTAATATGTTTCTATAGTACGCACTCAATATATTTTTCATAGAAAGCACTCATTATATTTTCTATAGTAAGTGCTCATTATATTTTCTATAGCAAGCACTCACATTTTCTATAGCGAAGACTCATTATATTTTCTATAGTAAGCACTCATTATATTTTCTATAGTAAGCACTCATTATATTTTCTATAGTAAGCACTCATTATATTTTCTATAGTAAGCACTCATTATATTTTCTATTCTAAGCACTCATTATATTTTCTATAGTAAGCACTCATTATATTTGCTCATTGCAGTATTGAGAGTCAATCTGAGTTGATTTAAAATAACTTACTTGGTTCATCTGTGAGGACTGGCATGTGGAGAGGAATTATAAGATTAAATTAGTCACATAGCTGATTTAAATAATGACATGATGTACATTCTATAGGTGCTGTATAAGTGTCTGATGTGCTCTAACCCGGAATGATGCCCTCTGGATCTAAGGGATCGAACGGATTGTCCATGAACTTCGCGATGGCAGTGGCCTCGTCCCGCCCCAGTTTGTTCTCCACAATGAGGGTGTAGTGTCCGTTGTTGAGATGGGTGGGTTTGTTGAGGAAGAGGCAGCCGTGCTGGACGGAGCCATCAGCTGCGTCTCTGATCAGTTCTGTGTAGGTGTAGCGCGTCTCTGTGAGGGTGGTGTTGTTGTACAGCCATCTGATGGTGGCTGGAGGATTACTGTCCACAGCGAACGGAATACACCAGTGATGTTGCGGTTCTGGATCCCTTAGAAACAAGATCCGCACTGGAACTAAACACAAGGACAGTGAGTTTACACTCAATGCAAAACGGTTCAGATTTGTACATAACCTATATGTTTTAACTTGTATTTATTGCTATTGTGTCCAACAGGCACATAGCTCAGCATTTATCATCTATTAAGTTATTTTATGTGTTTTGCACTGTGGCCCAGGACTCACTGTTCTTCCACGTAGAAACAAAATAATAATTTTACACTTTAATCCAACAGTCACGTTTTGCAGTAATTTTACACATAACTTATTTTTTACTTCCAAAAACATTGCTAGTGACTCATTGTGTTGTGTTTTGGATGTTGGTAAGCTGGTGTCTCTAACCAGCATAAACCAGTTTAGACCAACCTGGAAATTTATGGTAGAATAAGTTAGTTTTTTTTCAGCAGGGCTGGACTTCAGAATTAAACTTTAATTTTATATCGAGCTGTAAGTACTGCTGTATTTGGCCCTCATACAGTTTGTTAAAGCATAATCTTTCTGGATGGATAATGGTTATGAACTTTCACTACATGTTCTGCAGCATCGCTTAGACGACTGGCGCATCTGTCATAATTTTTCCACGAATCGATGTGCTCCATCTTTACAGTAAACCTGTTGACCTGTTATAAATAATACATTTCTGTCTGTTTAGGGGACCCGACCACAAGAGGCACTTGAGATCTTGTGAAGGTGGAATACAGGAAATGGTTCTTTTAGCCAGAGGAACTGCTGAGCCACACAGGCTGGCTGCCCCACAACCATCTCTCCACTCTTAACCTGTGACCCCGTCTGTAGAAAGTGTTTTGCACAGATTCGCCGCCATTTCGTCAAACCCCAGAGTTTACGTTTAAAAAAAAGTCTGTGTTACATCTTCCTGATGTCAACGAGTTTATGAATCGAATATGAACCTTACTGATTGAATTTAAAAGGATTTAAAACTGCATTTTGCAATTTTTGAGTTAAAAAATGAACAGAAATCAGTACAAACACATGACAGATTAAGGTTGAATATGATCTCCATACATTACCACAATGCTAAAGGTAAATTTATAATAATGATTTATCATTCGAACGCAATGAAAAGTACATAAAGTAACTCGCAATTTTATGTTTCAAACAGAAATGGCAGTAGAGAACCAAAAGTTAGCAGATTACAGCTTTAAACAGCTGTATCAAAAAATCATGCGCTGTGGTTGCTGTACTGTAGGTGGCCTAAGGTTAACTTCATCATCCGCACAACTATAGTTAGCAGTAAATACAGCAAGACCATAATTAGCTGGGAAGTTACATTAACGATTACTGTCTGATTCTAATAAAAGAGGCTTTGAACAGATCAGAATTATTCTACAGTAACACTTATACATTACAATCCTGCTATAACCGGCCCGCCAATTCACAAGCTAATTAGGCCGCTAACGAACCTTTGCGGCCCGATTACAAGCTAATTAAGCAGTGGCCGCTAACAAACCATTGTGCACTACTAGCATGATTCTGATAGACTGGCGACTAACACACTTGTTATCTGCCAATCAATCGTCACAATTATATTTCCGGACTTTGGGGGAGAGAATCCATTAGCAGAGAACAAACAAGATCTGAAGACGGTTATCATCCCATTTTCCTGACAGTCATTATCGCTCCCCTGATGGCGATACATTTGTCTGAAGTCAAGCACTGTTTTTCTTCTGAAGAGAAGGTGATAAACACTGGTAATTGCTGTGGTGTGGACTTGCGGTCATATGGGAGGATTTCGGATGGAAAAACTTGCCAGTTTCAACACCAGTGACAAGAGTCCTGCGTGTCTGTATTGAATGGTGGGTTTGACCTCTCATCTGTGTTTTATATCTTCAGCATAGCTTAGTGTGGTAGCCGTATGTGTTTCAGGGTAACCTTGTGTCTTTGTGGAAGGGAAGTTTTTCTCTAATGATCAAAATTTTAGTCTGCTTTTTATATTAAGTTGGTATGGCTTCAGAAAACTTTTATAGTCTTTTATAGTGCTTTTAGCTTGTTAAATGAGAACAAGTTCTTTAAAGTATTCTTTAAACATCCTTTTATTATGTTGGAAAAATAAAAGCATGTAAAACAGCAGAAATTATTTGAAAATACTGATGTCCAATTATCCTTAAAGCCGCAATCTTCACACCTGCTTAGAATTTACACAAATTGTCTTCAACACTAAAACTTCCATTTTTCAAGTAACATGCAATTTTGTTTTAAACAGAGATGGTGTTACTGATTGTTTCTTTTATTATATCTGGCTACCTGAGAAATCAAGATGGAAAACCAGACATGTGGACTTACATTCAATGTCCAGCTGGACCATAGCTTTACCCAGACCAGCTCGGTTCTCCGCTTCACAGGTGAGGTTGTGCAGGTTATCTTCAGAATAAACGTTCCACATGTTGAGCACCAGTTCTAGTGTGGAACCCCAGATTCCCCGCTGTAAAAAAATAATGATTGTAGAAACGATTTACCTGACTGACAAAATAAACAGCACTTTCAAATTCTAAACCAATGTTTGATCAACTAACCAGATGTTAGTGGAATAGTTATAATTGGCTTTGGACTGGTTAAAGACCACAATATTTTTTTGGGGGCATTACTCTTTAATTTTAAATTTGGGGGGTTTAGAGCTATTATTGTTTGATGGAAATATTGCTTCAAAATCAGTAAAAGTTTAAACCACGTTGTGCTGTGGATTTCATTGCTAAAATCTTCACGAAACATCATCCTTGTACCTGTATGGTCCAATTGGACTTTAGCTGTTCTGTTCTCCAGCTGATAACAGGTGTGGGTACTCCAGTAACCTGGCATATAAATGTCAGATTTCCACCTTCCTGAGTGGTCAGTGTGAAATTGGGTTGGATTGTGACCACAGGAACACCTGCCAATCACAAGACGGAAACGAAAGTCTACAAGCTGCTTTTTGTTTCTTTTGTCATTTGTTTAAGAAAATAATGCAGCGAACAGAACCAAGAAATGTCATAAAATGTGTTTCAACAGAACCAGGAAATGTCACAAAATGGTCTCCAACGTGCCGCCCACATCAGGACTTTAGCCCAGCTCTGAATGTCAGTTTTTATGTGTGTGAGCGTTTGGTATTGCATACTGTTAAGAAAATTAGATAAAAAAAAACATAACAAATCCTGACAATTGTATGAGATTATGTTAAAGTTCTGTGATTTCTGCAAACAGAAAACTGAATTGAGGTCAGTCTTTCTGCCCATTGTTTGGTGTTGCCAGGAATTCTACAATTCCCCTTTAAACGTGTTTTTTTTATTCCGAATAGGTCCACTTACTGCAGTTATCCATTTCAAATGAATCCAGTGGAACAGTATTGCTATTGTAAGTGCAGTTTTGTTGCGAGTCAACATCGCTCGGCCGTCTTCTGTTCCACTGTTGAAGCCAGTAAATGTCACATGAGCAGGTGAGCTGATTGTCCCTCAGAATCCTGCAGGAAAAAGACATTATGACATTATTTTCTTGCTTTCAGCAAAGCCAGCAGATCTAGTCCATGCACAAAGACCTGAATCTGTCATTAAAATTTCTCTGAGTTCACTTTTCAGCTCTGAATCACACAAACAGAGTTGAAGAAAATATGAGAATCTTAATGTACAGCAGTATTTGAGTGTAGTGTGCTACTCACAGACTCAACAGGGGGACGGAATGAAACACTCTCCAGCTGATGTGTACCAGCAAATTAGATGCCAGATTTCTGTAGAAGAAGAGAGAAATGAATTACACACAATGGCTCATTCACTTTCAGTTCTCTACGGTCTCCTAAAATATTTAAATAAGATTTATAGTTCTGATTGTAAATTCTGATTGGATGAGCCGATTTTAAAGGCACAAACTTCACTGCACATTTCTGTTAATTGATCAAGTTGCTCCGCAAATGTAGCACACATTAGCATTCACGACAGTGTGAGGTGAATAATGTGAGAAAGTTTAATGCATAGTTTAAATCTTTAACCCTGAATATGAGCAGTAATAATATTTATGTTATTTAATGCAGGAATATATTTCAGAAGTGCTGCATGTCTGAATAGAACTGGCACACATCTCTGACAACAGAGCTTTACGTTTAATTATGTGAATGAAAGTGTTTTTACACACAGGCAAACAGGTTTGAACAGGCTGTAAAAATTGAGGGAGGGGATGAAGGTGATTTTTGAAGGCTTGTGTGTTGACCACCGACAAGGTTTGTAGTAACTTTTGAGTTGTTTCAATGACTAACAGAGTGTCTTACTAATTTTAGGGGTGCTTTGCACCTTTTTTATTTGATTGTGTACATCCCAGCTAATAGGGAACATTCTCAGATTGTTGGCTAATGTTCTCTCAAGGTTCTTGCAGTAACGTTAGTAGAATGTTTTTAGCGTTATATGATGTCCTATTTCCCGTCACGTTATGCATGTGTTTGTGTTAAGGAGGAGGCGTGGCTTTGTAGAGGGCTCTGATTGGAAGGTGGAATCAAAGCTAGCTTGCTATAACTAGCCCCTCTGAAACTGCCCACCCTACCTTTCATGGAAACATTGAGGTAACAATTGTACAACGTAAGTCATTAGCTGGGATAAAACCTCTTGATTTGAGTTTTCTGATGTAGAGATTTTGCAGAGTCGTAGAGGCTTTCTCAGGAGTGAAAGCTGTAAACAATAGCTGTAGGAATACAAATGACAGCCGGTGGGGACAGTAATGCCTTCGCTGATACAGATTCTCAGTGGCAGGGCTAATGGGGGGCAGCAAGGGTTCAAATATTTGTTTTCTCTACTCCCCAAAGTTCATGTCAAATGGGTCGGCCGTCGGGGCCTATCTGTTACGGTTCGATTCTACCGTAGGGAGAGAACACACGCGTACACAGCAGCTGCTGTTTCATCCTGGCGTCGAGCAGAGGCTGTAAGAATCAATTCAAAGCCATGAATGAATCAGACGAATAAAAGATAAAAGTCTCGTTTATACTCCTGATTTCTGCTACTGTACATCCCCACCACGAAATGCTTCCAGGCCTTAGAGACACATCTGTTCCACGCAGCCCTCTGTGAAATATTGATTGTGTGATAATGGACCCTTAGTGGAGTGTATTTATTATGCATCAGTTGTCAATAATACGCCAAAGTGAGCGAGTAAAGGGTGACTGTTGGATATGCTCTCATGTTACCCCAAACCCCCACCCGCCCAAGACTCCCCCCGTGACCGCTTTTCCCCACATCAACAACAGTGGCCATGTCGCACACACTGAGAGATAAGGATTACAAGATGGTGAAGATAAGGGTCAACAACCTTTGGAGACACACGACTAATTTCATTAGGGTTTTGTTGACATGTGGCGCTTGGAAATCTTCCCTGCAGGAGAGCATAAACGTTGTCCTAATATGTGTTGATAGAAAATAGCTTTTATATTGACTCATTGAATTAAATATTAGAGCTGCAGTCTGTAACATTTGCCTCTCTATCGCCATCTCTGTTTGAAACATAACATTGCAGGTTGCTTGTAGGCAACGTATGTGCTTTTCATTACGTATGTTAAAGTCAAATGAAGCCAAACTAACATTTCCTGAGAAATCAAACCCGAAAGCTCGGATAAGTGCTCAAGCACCAGGAATTTGCTGGTGGTAAGAAACTCTTTTCTATTTCAAGAATCAGTCAGCGAATCATCATGTCACATTGTTAATATTCATCCGCCATAATGACACGTTTGTTCTTGCGTCCCTTACTGGCATGATTTCTGTTCATTCCACTTTAAATGCTGGAAAGTAGATGCAGTGAAGATGTTCGGAAGTGGAATTTTCCCCTCACTGGTCATTTGGTGCTGGCTAACTGTAAATGAGTCACGGTTTTACCGCTTGAGGCCAATCAAACAGCTTCAGTCTTTAAAAGGAAAGAGGATTTAAAGTGATTGACAGGTACAACCGTGTGGACCCCAGTGTATTGTGGGATTGCTGAAGAATACTCACACATACTGCAGGTTGAAGTTATGTTGAAAGGCGTTTTCAGAGATATAGATCAACCCACAATCTGTTATTGTTCTAAAACGCACACAAACACACACAGAAATCAGACTGACATTATAATATTGACATTATAATCTATTCTAGATGCTATATCATCAAGTGTATGTGAATGTACAAAGTGAAGATCTCACTTCAGTGTTATTCTGCTTGTAGTGATGTTTTACTCACAGGTTCTTCAACTCTCTGTAGTTGTTGAGGTCCGTGTCTGTGATGTTCTGCAGGTTTGCTTGGTTCTCTATGTATCTAGAGGGTTGAAATCAGGGTAAATGTTTTCTCATTATCAGTAATTCAGTCAGTTGTACAGCAGCATAACAAAAAGTCTTCTGATAAACTGATGAGTGGAGCAAATGTTATGATGTCATGATGTTATGATGTCATGATGTTATGATGTCATGATGTCATGATGTTATGATGTCATGATGTCATGATGTCATGATGTCATGATGTTATGATGTCATGATGTCATGATGTTATGATGTCATGATGTTATAATGTTATGGGTGGCCCGGGTTGATACTGTGCAGTAGTTGGGCAGTCAGTGTTTTGAAGTTTAATTAGCATTACCCAGCTAACAGGGAGCATTCTCAAAATGTTGACTAACATTGTCAAAGTTCTCTCAAACTTATTAAAAACAATACTGTACCAACATTAGTAGAATGTTTATTGTTATTTATGTATATGTATCAAAAAAGTTATTTATAAGTTGTTAGTGAAACATTTTAAAATGTTACAGAATTAAAGAAGTATGAATAATGTTCCTATAACCAAACAGTAACGTTATTGCAATGTCTAATAAAAACAAAAGATTGCACTGTATACTTTTTAAATGCAATAATATTATGTGGCTGATTTATTAAGTGTGTCATTGCAGATAAAAAACTAACTAAAATATGCTAACTCACTGTACTTCAGAAACATTGCTTTTTGCCTGTTATCACAAATCCCTCTTACTTTTTAGCTCCTCCCCTCCAGCCACCTGCCTTCATTCTGGTATGTACCGCCCACTTTTCAAAATCCAATTAATTCCCATTGGATAAAAATAAAGCTCTGCCCTACTGTTTTTCTTGTAGAACATCTTGTGAGATAACAGGATCTGTCATGTTAATGTTGCTTTGTTGAAATAATGACAGAAAAAAATGAAGACATCTTAACGGACGAGTTTTACTCAACACTGTCCCTGCAGATGTTAATATAAGGAATAAACGCAATCATGAAAGTATTTTAAAATCAATTCTTTTTTCTTTTCCACACAAGTAGTTTCTTGGGAAACAACTTCTGCCTTCAGGAAGGATAACTAGATTCAGAACAGCATCTCTGTTATGAATAAAAGCTATTAAGCATTTAATAATGCTTTTTAATGAGACGGGCATGTTGAATCGTTGATCTGCAGTTGATATGAGAGTAAATCATCTGAAATATTTCATTCTGTGGGTCAGTGTCAACTGACAGCAACACTTGACATGACAAACGTCCAGTAAACCACAGAACTAGTATCGAGAATACTTCATGTTTACAAAATACGTTCCTCATGAGATATTGAAGTGCATATCCAGTTGACAGGGAATATTCTCTAAAAGTTCTTTCAAAGTTGTCAAAAACATTCCTGCAGTAACGTTAGTATAACGTTTTCTAATGTTATATATCATAAATAATAAAAATACATTATTCTTAAGTAATTAGTGTAACGTTTGAAAAATATTTGTGTGTTGTTCATGTCATAGTTTTATTTACTGATTTTAAAGCTGCAGTCCGTAACTTTTGCATCTCTACAGCATGATAAAATGTGACATTGCAGGTAAATCAGACATTATTATAAACTTACCATTATGAATCACTGTAAGACCATTTTAAAAACTGATCTGTTCTGTACTTACTCAACAACTGATTTTGGTTCATTTTGGTTGCAGCTTTAAGAGATGAAATATAATAACACATGTTTTATAAAGTATTTTGGGGTGTAAATTACAAACAAATGATTGATCACAAAATACAGATCTCTCTTGTCCATTAATAATGTCATTTTATGTTTTTATTGGCATCTCCAGTGACTGTGTGAAGTTTGAGGACAGTCCAGTGGACAGATGTTTATAAGCTGTAATGGGATTACAGTGCAGGTGGACGAGCGTTTCAAACTGCTTTGTCTTATTGAATCTGGTGGAGTGGCTAATATTTCATCTATTGTTTTCAGCGCGCCGCTCGCTAGCAATTCACGGGATGAAATTTATAAGCTGATGAATGATGAATTTCTGCCGCTGGTATGAAGTTAATGGGCGCTTGTTTTCATCTCTGGTGGAAGCTGTTTTTCTCTACTGCTTCCATCTCGCTCGTCCAGTGAAATGTTGCAGTTTTACGGGCAGAAAGTGTTTAACATGTGGAGAAAGAGCCTCTCGTATTGATTGAACGCTTGTAGTAAATGTAGAGACTGTTGGAGCTGAGATAATCAAATCTAGACAGGTGCACTGAAGGTACACAAACACACACGAGATGCCAAGAACTGTATAGAAAGAACATATATATATGTAGGTGTATATGTGTCTGTATATAATATACATACACATATATGCATATATACGTATAATGTGTATATATGTATATTTGTATTCCTATATCTATATAAATGTATACAGTATAAACTACAGCATCTAATTACTGTACCTAAATTGGCTTTTCAAATATGATGCGTTTTCATTGTATATAGTCAGATCACATACAGTTAATCAACTGACATTTTACTGTATTTTTCACATCAAAATTACAAACGCTTTACAGCAAAAGATAAAAGTTTATGCATTACAGAGTGTCAGTGGTGAGGCGATTATGTCACCTACTGTAAACGTACGTCACAGCGATACTAAGCTGTATTCAGAATGAAGCATTCTAAACTGATCACAGTCATCACAGTCAAGCGCTCTCAAAGACCTGCTGTTACGACACAAACATCTGAACCATCTGAAATACTCCAATCTGAATGTTGTGTTTTCTCTTGTTTCTTTAAATACAGAGTAACTCTTCAGAAGAAACTCCAAACAGCTCAGCAGCCAGAAGCTCTATAAAAACCACCAGAAAATGAGGCCACTCTATTCCAATGATTATTTATGAAAAACTCAATCACTTTGTTAGTTGGTAAAAATGTCTAGTCTAACCAGTGCTGTGTGTAAACGACAAATTATATGTATATTTCCAAATTATAATATTTCCTCATTGAATTAATAAAGGCCAGTTGCCTTTAAACTCACGACCTGTTTGATCTCGTTTCAGAAGCAACACTTGTTGTGGAATAAAGCAGCGCAAAACTAAACAAGCCCAAACTTTCATCCAGCGCCGCACAGATCCAAACCCAAAGTCAACTCACATTTCTGTGACGTTTTCGCTTTCCTGTGGCGTCAGTGCCGGGATGCTGGTGATCCCGTCCGTCTCCAGGCACTGCAGCATGGCGAAGGAACATCGGCAAGCACCTGGACATCCACCCAAAGCTGGTGGAACCAGAACGAGGAGTAGAACCACAGCCAGGAGCATCGCAGGTTCAAGTGAGTTTGTATCCCGGGGCATCTCTGCTCTGCATCAGACACAGCAGCGACTGAAGCAGGAACTCTGGACGGTAGGAGAGGCAGCTCTTCTCTTGGCCAGCACTCAGGGTTATGATCCCATCCAGGAGCTGAGCTATTGAGCCGTGTAGAAGGGCCCAGGGGAACGGTGGGCTGTTGCCTCCTCTCGCTGCCTCCCAGTCCGAGATGGAGAACAGGAGGGGAGGGGCAAACAGTCCATTAGTTGAGAGTGTGATGGGAGAAAGCAATGGTCACCAGACACCTTTGTGACACTGGCAGAAGTGAGATAAGTGTGGCCGAGTAACTGCAGGTGGATACAGTTGGACAGGAAGTTCTGCACCTGTTAGAATCAGGCAGCTGGGATGGGAAACTTTCAGAGAAAACCCGCCCCCCAAAAACTCATGTCACTAATTCTGACATTGTTCTTAAAATATTTTGCCTTTTCCAGACTTCCTCTTTTTTCTGTCTGTCTCACTGTCTGTCTGTAATATAACCTTAAAGTATTGCTTTTTATTGCTTTCAAATAGTTTTTGTCAAGAATTCAACAAACATATTCCTTATTTAAAACAATTACATATATAACAATAACAAACACACAACAGTTACATGAATTCTTTAAATTAAACATCATATTGCAAATTGCATCCTGTTTTCAGACTTACTAAATCAAATTTTGATTGGAAATAGGTGTCGAGTCATTTCAGTTTAATTTACTGTTTGCCAACATACATCATTGTGTTATTTAAAACAGAAAAACACAAGGGAAAGTTGTGAGCATTGGATTTGATCAAAGGATGTTTTCTCGTCTGAAATCTTTAAACTGTGATGGTTATAGACAATGTATATGAGGTTTTGTGTGTATTAGAGAGGTTTAATGTTTCATGCTTTAGTACAGCTGTTATGTGAAACCTCTGCTAAACTAGTTACTCCGTCACTGTGGCACTACTGAAATCTCTGACTTTTGATTGTACACTTTATTTGTTGGCGAATCTGAGCAGAGTTTGAGGCAGTTGAGATCATTTCTGAAGCTCTAGAGGAGATACGTGTCTTTTGGAGTTATTCTCAGTAGAAGCAGGATAATAAGCTTTTATTTGGTCTCTGTTTTATGGAGATGGTGAAGAGATGTCATTTGTGATTATTGCTATTATTTTGTCTAGACAAATTCAAGCACATATTAGAAACTATTTTAAACTCTGTAAGAGGCATGTGTGAGATTACTAAAGTCATATGCTTTTTAGAAGATAAATCTGGGGCTCATAAGTCTTATTTTCCTGTTAATCTCATAGCTGTCTACCCAGTTAACAGGAAATGTTCTTAGAATGCTGGCTAATATTATCTCTAGGTAATGAAAAACATTTGTGCAGTAGAACTTTTTATTGTTTTATATCATATCAAAAATGTTACAGAATTTACAAAATTGGAATAACGTTCTTAAAACCAAGCAATAACGTTAATGCAACATCTATTTATTTCTTTTCCATGGTGTGTTACAGACCCAACCGCTCCCTGTTCTCTTGAAGATATTTGGATGATTTCTGCTCCTGATGCTTCCAGAGCAGGATTCATGCAGTTGGCCGACTGCTGTGACTGCAGTCTCGTCCTCCCATAGGGATAAATATCTTGCCTACCTCCATTTCTGACAGCCTCCATACGTACTGCAGTAAAGGTCATAGTGCCCTGACCACAATTACTGTCAGGTCCAGAACTGACCCTTTCTCTCCTGCAATCAGGACACAGTGATGGCTCCAGACTTCCTCCTCGTTCCCTCTTCATCACGATCAGCCATGACAGAGAGAGAGAAAATGAGGGAGAGAGCAAAACATCCATCTATGGTGGTGTTTCATCTCTGAAGTTTGGACAGATCTCTGGTGCTCTTTAAAAGCTCAGCTGTTGAAGAGGCTTTTAAGAGCATTTTGTAGATTCTGTACTGTGTTATTGCTTTAGTTGTTTACCTCTTTACATCCAGCCGTGTACCTGTGTGCTTCCACAGTGCATTGATTTCTTTCTGTGCCATCCTCACTCTGTTGAAGAGAGCTAAAACCAGCAGCGTGAGGAGAGGCTGCTGTTATGAGTCCCTCGGTGGGCTCTTCTCACTGAAATATCCACACTGACTGATCCACAGCTGACTGATCATGTGAGTTATAGCAAAATTGACCTAAAACTCAAAGATCTGTCATCATTTATTCTTTAAATCATAAAGGCTTATTTTCTTTTATGAGACATTTGATCGAATGTTCATGCTGATTTACAGCTAACAGTTTTAGGCTGTAAGAACATTACCCTAATGTTTTCATTAAGTAGCAGAAATGTTAAAAATGGTGTTTTGAACGTTCTAAGAACATTCAAAACACCCAGTTGTTTAGACGTATTAACATTATTGTTTGGTTATAAGAACATTATTTAAACTTTTTTAATACTGTAACACTTTTAAAATATTCCACTAACCACTTAAAAACAACATTTTTTTGATGTATATGATATATATTGTTAAAAAAAATCGTTCTACTAACATCAAGAACGTTTTTGATAACCTTGAGAGAACTTTTAGATAATGTTAGCCAATGTTCTGTGAACGTTCCCTGTTAGCTCAGTAGTTGTTGTACAATAAAGGTAAAAGTGAGACATGTTGGACTGCTTTTATGGTTTTGATTTTGTCACTTAAAACTTCAAGCATCTGTCCCAACAAGTCAAGGTTGGCTAGTTAGCATGGTCTAGTTAGCCCGGTCTAGTTAGCCCCTGCTGGTAGATGTGGTAACTACATCAACGGGCATTGACAGCCATTCAAAAGTATTGTGCCTTCTGATTAAATATTTTGTAGAAGCGACATACAAATTATAAATATTTCATTGTTATAGTAGATTTTTTTTTTTTAAAGCTTCAAGTGTGATAGACCATATATGAAAGAAGGTCATGTTTTTGGGGGGAATAACATAAGGGTGAGTAAATTACGACATTTTTATTTTTGCAATATATGTTTTATCCAAAATTTCAGGCCAAAGACCCAAAATGCACTTGGGTTCCAGTAATTATACGGAGCTACAAAAAAGGTTTGTTTCTGTTTTAGCATCTTATGTGAAGTCTGCTATGAAACGTTTAAAAATGATTTTTAATGCTGTCATTATTTTTAGGGTCCTCCCAGTTGGTGACATTTGGGCGTATGATGTCTCCAATTATCAAGGTTTAAACAGGATATGCTGAGTAAGTCTGCCAAGCCAATCAGAGCAGAGAATAATTCAATTAAAGGCCAACCACTCCCACACAACAACACAGCTGCTAATGGGCTACAGCTCACAGACAAGAAGAAAACACAGGTCATGTAAGCAGAGGTTGTGTTTAAAATGAAAATCTAGTGTCCTGTGTGTGTGTGTGTGTGTGTGTGTGTGTGCGTGTACACACCAAGAACAATAAAAATAAAATTGCCACTGGAAATCACAACCATATCAGAAATATAAAACCAATTTATTAAAATGTGATTTTATGATTATAGTCAAACACACCCAGATAACATTTGAAGTAAAATATGTGGAGTAATATCTGTTTCAAATGTTTTACCGGCAGTATGCATTTAATATTTATTAATAAAAGTCTTCTTACTAATAATAAAAGTTCTTTTTCATGGAACCATAAGTCATTTCATTCCACATGACATTTTTATTAAAAAGGAGTGATTTTTGAAGCTAAAGACATTGTGTTGTGACAGGAGGGGAAGGTAACTTGACTACAGGGGCCGTATGTGACAGATGTTAAAACAATAGTCGGTCCACATCAAACTAAAGCCGTCACACACACAGAGAGAGAGAGAGAAAGAGAGAGAGTAGAGTAGAGTGGAGGAGAGTAAAAGCTCTCCTGGAATGAGTACAAGGAAAGGCTTTTACACCTGTGGTGGTTAATGTATAGATACGGTGCTGTGGCCCCCCACAACAAAGCAAGCCATTGACCTGCGTATGCCGCATTTGCATATCTGGTTAGCTTATGAGAAATATCAAAATAAACCAGCAATGTATGCTTTGTGTGCAGCCTCTTAAATTATGGCTTATTTTACCCGTTTTTTGTGTGTGAACACTAAATTCTGAAGATTCTGAACTGGTGTGTGATTGGTGGGCTTTTCTACCACAGTTTCCTCAAAAAAACAAAACAAAAAAAGACCAGGTGCTAGTGTTTTCTGGGTTTGTTGCTGTTGCTAGGGTTTTCTGAGTGGTTGCTATGCAGATGTGTTTAGGATAGCTTCTAAGCATTGGCTAGGGTTTTGTGGGTGGTTGCTATACAGTTGCTAGGGTGTAGCTAAGCAGGTTCTAGAATGGTTCTTAGGTCTGTCCTGCTATCAGAAACCATTTGTTGTATTAGATGGTTATTTTTTAGCTTAAGAAAGTTTTGAGGCTCTTCAGAGCACGTATTGTTTTATAGATCCTTTAAAACACCATTTACAGTTTTGCATTTGGCAGCTTTTACCCAAAATGACTTACAGTACATTTAAGTTCTCACAGTATATATTTAATCAATATGTGTGTTCCCTTAGTTATCGAACCCATAACCGTGGCCAGCATATCAGTTGAGCTACAGAAATTCTCAGCACCAGTAAAGATGGTTTTACAAAGAAGATGCAGGCTGAGAACTTATGCTTTCAATGCTAGCTTGTGATCACTAACCTCCCTGAAGTTGTCTACCCTACGTTTACTACACATATACTGTAAATATGATTAAAGTAAAGCTTGATTTTGGCTGTTAACTGTTGTTTGGTTCTGATGGGACTCTTTTAGGGTGTATGATCATGCAAAGCAAGTATTAAACCAGTATTAACTTTCGCTAACGATGCCAAAGTCACGGGTTCGATTCTCAGAGATAATGTAAAGTTTACTGAACATCCATGTTGAGTAACAGCATCTGTGACTAAGTGTGTAAAAAATGTGAATGTATTTTTGATAAAAATGAGAGCGTAGCTAAAATGATTAAAACATATATGAAGACTTAATATCGAACCACATTTACATTAAATTTAGTGATTTAGAAGAAGCTTTTATTGAGAGCAGCTTACAAATGAAGCAATGTTTTCAACAAGCAGTGTGAGCAGTGGAGGGTGCGGCCGTCTCCGGATCAACAGCCTCATTTTCCTCTACATCATCTCTGTACCAGGAACAAAAACCCATCAACACCAAGATCATAGTATTGTGAACAGCAGCGTTAGTGAGACTCACTGGGGTAAACCTGAAGATCGATGGGCTCGTGCTGCTGGGGGTTCTGCTAATGTAACTGTATCTGAACTCTCTCATTAGGGACACAAGAACCGTCTTCATGCAGATGAACCGAAACTCGAGGAGCTTTTGAGAGCTACAGTTCGCCAAAGACTAATGACCATGCAGCATCCCCCGCGCTCCCTCCATCTCCCCAAATAACAATTTTAGGTTGTAAGACTGTTTCTGTAATGTTTCCATTAAGTAACAAAAACGTTAAATATGTTATTTTGAAAGTTCTAGGAACTTTTAATGTGTCCATTTTTATTTTATTTTTTTTCGATTGTGATTTAGATGTTTTTGTTGTATTAGCGTATGCTTTGTTATACGAACGTTATTCAAACATTTTTAATTCTGTAATGTTTGTAATGTTGCTCCACTAACAACTTAAGAATAACATTTTTGATATATATGATCGTGTTAAAAACATTCTACTACTGTAAATGCAAGAACTGATTTTCTGATTTTTTTTTCGGAGAATGTTAGCCAACCTTCAGAGAACGTTCCCTTTTAGCTGGGTCATCTCTCCCACTTATTAGCTCACGCGTACAATCTAATTTTCACTGCCCCTCTTAACTGAAATGAAAGCATAATGAATTCATTATGTGTCTTTCTATTTTCAAGGAGGTGCTGTCATCAGCCGCATCGCTTCCTTGTAAATATTCGAAATAAAAGAGGCATTAAAAGGGCAGAGCCCAGCGAGTAATCAAAAACGATTCCCTCTCCATCCACTGATCCTATATACCTCATAAGAGGCCGGTCTTGGTCCCAATCCATTCAATCATTAGAATGCATCATTATGGAATAGCCCAATTACATGATTGACCTCAATGCAAAAATAGTGTTCAATTTTTTTAAATGAAAGGATTGTAAAAAACCCAAGGTCCTCGACCGGGCTGGACAATAGCTTGTTTGTGAATCTGAATAGAGCTCTGGAAGGTCTTGGGTCGATTGGCATTCACAAAAAGATTTGAAATGTCCCGCATGTCTGATCCTTGAAGAAACTGCAAATTACAAACAGGTCTTTTCATTGGTCTGTTTCTCGTTCAGTAAACAACTCTTCAGAGATATTCTTCAAAAGTTTTATTTATTTCTTTTTGAGTTTTAGCTCCTGTGCTGTGTACAACCTCAACTCAGCTACAGGAAAATTCTCAGAATGTTGGCTAATGTTTTCACAAAGTTCTTTTTAAAGTTATCAAATACGTTCCTGCAGAAACGTTAGCAGAGTGTTCTATAGTTATACATCCTTATGGAAAGTTCTATTCTTAGGTAGTTAGCAGAACATTTTAAAAAACATTACAGAATTAAAAAATGTTTGAATAGCATTCTTTTAACCAAACCAATAACTTGGTTAAAAGATACAATAATACAACGTAATAATACAACGTCTAAACAAACTGGACATTTTAAACATTCCTAGAACTTTCAAAATAACGTTGTTAATATTTTTGTTACTGAATGGAAACCTTATGAGAACATTCTTACAGCCTAAAATTTATTTCATATATTTGTTTAATAATTGATTTTTGTTCATTCTTAACCAAAAAAGTTACAGCTTACAGCGTTCATTAAAACTGAAACGTTTCCATATTTCCATAAGTTAATATATAGTATTTTATAGCGTACATCACCACATACTGTATGTAATGCAGACATGAAAATGTGCTACATAGGAACAATGCTTCTGATAATATTAACAGTCCTATATATAAAAGTCCTATATATAATAGTAAATATATAATTGTTGTATATATAATAGTAAGCATAATGTTTTGAAGATGGATTAATAAGATTTAAAAAAACACTTCTCATCTTCACATTAAGTGTATGGCCAATCTCTCTGGTGGTTTAACATTTGGGTCCAAACATTAACCAAATATGTGAGTGAGTGCATTTTGTTTGATTAATCTCATAATCTAGCAGGGGTTAAAGGTCTGTGGCAATGGGCAGTATGGCTTGATGCATTATAATCTTATGCCTGATGATTTATTCATAAGCACACAATGATTTTGCAGTAAATGGAAGCTGCTTCAAAACACTGCAATGAAACGTTACATTTTCTGTTATTATCTGAAACGTTTGTTGGGGATGTTTGTTTGTGTTGAATACTAATGAAAAATGGTCTGTGCATTCAAAATGTCTAGCCAAAAGCTACTGTACTTATACAGTAAAATGTTCTCTCTGCTCTAGCCAATCACTAGGGAGAGACTGAGAGCTATATTCATCCTACACTATATGTATGTATATATATAGCGAGAGAGAAAAAGAGAGAGAGAGAGAGAGAGAGAGAAAGAGAGAGAGAGAGAAATATATTTTAGATCTCTTTATACAGTATATTGATGTATGAAAATCAGTAGTTGCATTGACCAGATTTATGTTGACATTGTTAACTGATTAGCTGGTTGAAAGATAATGAAGATAAATTAACCTGTTCTGTTAACATTTATTCTGCACCTTGTTTGTTTTCCAGCAGGTGAGACATGCTGACTGGAGGGAGGGAGATGCTGCTGGGAATCACATACCTGCTGAGACACAAATCACTTTTAATGAGCGACGAGCGGAGCCTTGTGACGGCCTGACGGTGATGGTACTTCTCTGACTTTAAATCTTCATGCATTTATGTTGACTTGCAACCTATTGAGAAAAGTTCTGGTGCACTCTAAGGTCAGTTTATCCCTGCAGGGCAAGTTGATGACTTGATGTTTGGGGAGGAAGGTAAAACTGAAATGTATAGTTCCCCAACAATTTAGGAGCCTCAAAATGATGTGTAATCACCAATAGACTTCATTTGCCATTAGACTCTCCAGCTAACTGGGAACATTCTCAGAACATTGGCTAACGTTCTCTACAAGTTCTCTCAAAGTGATCAAAAATGTTCTTCAAGTAACTTTTTTACACATCTTTCTTTGTATATCAGAAACATTGTTTTTAAGTTTTTGGTAGAATGTTTTAAAAAGTTACAGAATTAAAACGTTTAAATATTGTTCTAACCAAGCAAAAACTTTAAAACAATGTTTAAAAAACTGGACTTTTTGATAGTTCCCAGAACCTTCAAAATAATGTTTTTAACGTTTTTTGTTACTTGATAAAAATGTTACGGAAACATTCTTCCAACCTAAAACTGTTAGCTGGGATCTTCACTCATTTCCAGGAAGTGTATTTCTGCTAGTTGAGATAAGGATATCTGATGGTTTGGGATGTGATAAGTGTTGTTTGAATAATATAATGAGTGCTTCTCATGGAAACACGCAGGAATGTTGCATGGACACAGCGGGAGTCGAGACAGAGATCTGCATGGATTCTCCTCTGGGAATTCTACACAGATGGAGAGCTGCCACGGATCGCTCATTCATCCTTAAAAGCAGCCCGCGCCTGGGCACTTCTGGGATCAGATTTACAGGATGCCTCTTTCTAGAAGTATTTTGTGTGTCTAGAAGAAAAAAATCTAATAAACAAGTTTTTCATACAGTGATTCACTGGGCTGATAATGAGTCATCTGAAGTTTCAGAGAAGCTCTGAGGTTTGAATGGGGTTTAAATTTACATTTATTCATTTGGCAGACGCTTTTATCCAAAGCGACTTACAGTGAATTCAAGGTTTACATTTTTATCAGTACTTGTATTCCCTGGGATCGAACCCACAACTTTTGCGCTGCTAACGCAATGCTTTACCAGTTGAGCTACAGGAACACTTTTATTGTCTTTAAGAGCTGCTGGAGTACTGGAGTACTAGTCATAGCAAATTAAAGTCCTATTTTGTGTTGGATGCACCCTTAGAATACAGGTACCTATGTAGGAGGGCTAAAGCCAGACAGCTCACTACAGGTGTTGGTCAGTGAAAGATCAGACAGCCCAGCAGTTCAGAGCATGTATATTGTGAGCAAATCAGATCTTAACACTATCAGAAATTGACAACTTTTTTACCTAATGATCTGAAGCCCCATGAGAAAATGTTTTACTGCTGCCCACAGTTCTGATCACAGATCAGTTTTCTTGGAGGTGGAGTCATTGATTTAACCACAAACTGAAATCTTATAATGTTGTATTTAGGAAAATCTCTCTGAATTCAGCAGGATTATCTAAAACAGTTGGGCTTTGAGGTTTTACTGTATTTGTGGAGAGATTTTTGCCATTTGACCCTTACAAGTACAGTAAAACCTGCAGACAAACACACACTCTTAAAAAGGCCACATGATGCCAGAAATAAACAATTTTAACATCTAAACAAAACTGTGTTTAGATGTGTGTTTCTCTGTAGTGGGAAAAGGTTCTTTACACTATGAAAATTTTAAGAAAGAAAAGTTTATTTTAAGAACCTTTGAATAAATGGTTCTCTGGGGAACAAAAATGTTTTTTTTATTGGCACCTTTTAAGAACCTTTATTTTTAAGATTACACATTACATAGACAATAGACAATGTTCACAATTATATTCCATTTGATTTCTGTACCAAAAACATCAGATTCATTATTTATTCATCTGACGTTTGCAATGCAGGTAATTACTGCTAATTAGTAAGAAATGTTGTGAGCACTGAATATGACACAATAGCTCTGTTCATGTAGAGGATTCTGACAATGTGAAAGTCATGGGTTCAAGTCTGAGGGAAGACATGTACTTATACAAATATACACCTCAAATGCTCTGGATAAAAATGCAGAAATGTAGCAAGCTCAACCTGCTTTCACCTCCTAAGGAAGCATTAACACACGGTGTGTTCTACAGACTCTGTGTTTACCAGTAGCTCCCGACCTCTTCAATTGTCTGTCTAAACAACACTGACCCTTCTAAGCAGTTTTCCGCTCCCGGTCAGTGCGCTGCCGTGCCAACAAGGACAGATCAATACCGGCCGAGCCTGACATTGATCATGGCTGGAGATAGTCTCATTGTTCAGATGTACTCCAACATGTTTGTGTAGTGACAACATGAGCCTGAAGCACATTCAGGCAGATATCAGTCCAGACCGCCAGCCCACCTCTCTCGCCCCGTATTCTGCTCTCTCTCTTCAAGATGTCAACCTGTGGGGAGAGCTGGGGGATATCGAAGGAGAATTTATAAAGAGAAACAATAATGTGTGTGTGTGTGTGTGTGTGTGAGAGAGAGAGAGAGAGAGAGAGAGAGCGATGATTTGCGGGCCTCTGTTGTGTGCTAGCATTACAAGAATGGCCCTCATGGGTGGCATGAAAAAGCTCTTGATTGTAAGGAGTGGTAACGTGATATTGGAGCTCCTGGCCCTGATAGATTTATTTACATTTCAGCGCCTCAGCCCTGTCTGGAGAGTGAGAGAGAGAGAGAGAGAGAGAGAGAGACTGTAATAATAATGCAACAGAAAGGAACGCTGTTTGGCAATGATCATGTTTTGTTTGAAGCTCTTTGTGCTCGTTGCGCTATTGCACTAATTTCTTGTAGATTCAGACTGATTATGACAATTCAAGTCAACACGACATTAGAATTGATCCTGTTTACCTACTGAGTGGTCTTATTTTGTGTAATCCTTGTTTCATGTTGTTATTTATATCAGATTACAAAGCTCCATCTCAGATAACATCACAAATTCCTCTGACTCCTCCCCTCCAATCAACTGCCTTAATTCTGGTATGTAACGCCCACTTTTCACAATTCAGCCAATTTGCATTTAATTACTTCAAGCCCCGCCCTACGTTTAGTCTCATTGTATATCCTGTTTCACACAGAAATGCGTCCGATAACTGTAAAAGTTGCAAACTGCATTTCATTGATGTTGTGACACCATGTTTCCCAGAGATCCACAGATATCTTTAAGTCATAAACATTTTAAATTATACCATTTAAAGATACAGTACAGTGTAAAAATAGAAAAGCTCGATTTTATGCTCTGATTTAAGCAAGCTGGAATATACCAAATATTTGTAAATTTAAGTAAATTTTTATTAGCAATTAAACTTTCTCTCAAATTGATATGCTGATAAAATGAAAAAAATATGTATTTAATTAGATTAAACTGAGAAAAGAAAGCATTTTCACTGGTGGTCTCAGATTTTAGACATTGCTGTATATAAAATAAACTCAAAGGGAAATTTTTTTGAAGATTTTACTGTATCAGTCAGTCCTAAGTGAGAGTGAGTGAGCGAGATAGAGAGAGAGAGGCACAGCTCTCATTTAGGATAATGCACCTATTTAGCCTCACGGCCATTAAATATGAATTAAAAACCACACAGGCCTTTTTGCCTCTAAAATGTCATTAGGCATGTTTATGGCAAGTGATTGTTGAATAAGCATTTTGCAGGACTCCCGGGGGTGAACTCTGCTGTGCGGGTTCAACGGGTGTCACAGGGCCAGAGGCATGTAGTGCTAACAGAACTCTCTGCAAAAGAAGCGGGATAATGGCCAGAGAAATGGAATTTACATTAAGAGCCTGACAGAGATGAACGCTTCTGTTTTAGGCTGCGTGTGCTGCTGATGGGGGCCAAATGAAATCGTAGCTAGAACATGAGAAGCATTAATGGAGATGCATTGTGAACACATGCGTGCATAACAGGCATATTTTCTAGTTTTCTCATGTATATGTGCACATATGTATATATATATATATATATATATATGTGTGTGTGTGTGTGTGTCTGTGTATATATATAAATATATGTATAAAACACACACACACACATACCTATACTCACATACATATATACATACTGTATATATGCTTTATGTAACCAAAGTGTTATTTTTAAAAGTTCTACTTCGTTATAAAGCCATTTATTCAAAAAAATTATTCAAACATTTCACTCACAGTTTAAGAATAACGTTTTGATTTGTGATATATAACATTAAAAAAATTATACTAACGTTACTGCAATAATGTTTGTGATAACTTTAAGAGAACGTTCCGAGAACGTTAGCCATATGAGATAGCCAGACAAACAACAGGACATTTTGTTGATTTCTATTTCTGTCACTTTATCATGTAAAAATCTTAAATCTCATTGGTCAGTAAAAATAAAAAGTCTATAAAATCTCATCGGTCCAAAATTTTGCTCCACATCTCTATAAATTAAAAATGATGTGTGATCTGATTGGCTGTCATCGGGCTGCATCACACATTATTAAATACTGATGTTATCTGATGATAATACTTATTACGCTAAGAATACAATGGCATTGCCATCGTGGTAGTTTCCAAACAACCTGATGCTGTATTGTAAATATGCGGCTGTAAGTTCATGTCACAGCTGGGTTGATGTCCACATCTCGTACAACGTCCATTTGAGTTCCTAACTGAGAATGAAATGTGGAGACAGACAGAAGGGCAGCCCCTCCAGGTAAACACGTTTAATTCAATTGAACTGTCCTTTTTAATCTTGGAAACACTGTGTCCAAGCGAGGCAGACTTTGTCTTTTTGGGAATCTGGCAAAGTGCACCAGCTTCCTCCATCAGCACAAAAGCACAATGTTTCAGTGTCTCTTCAGCTGCTGGCTGTTTTCAAGTCTGTTCTCTAATTCACCTCCACTTCGTAGCTGAACCCATCAGTCACGGGCACAAAAGCCCCGGTGCGCCTCTCGGGTCCGCTGGATGCGTATTAGAGCAATTTAGTGTAATTACATTGTGCTGCGGGTCCCATTGTGCAGAGCTGTCTAAAACTCACTGGGGTGCGTCAAAGTTGCCTTATGCGTTTCTCTTTATTCGCAGTCGTTAATGGGCTGACCTCAACTTAATGAAAGAATGGTCTTCTAATTGCGACGCGTTTGCCTCAGAAAATTGCACGTCTTTAACGCATAAGTTAAGTTGAATAACTTTGATTCAAAAAAGGAGCGGAGAAATCTGACAGGAATGGACTTAAAAATGTCCTGGCGATCTGCCTCGAACCTGTGCGGTGAACTTTGCCGCATGCGTTTGTATGCACAAAATGTTTGAAATGAAAAATAATGTAATTAAGAAAATAAAGCATGTATAAATTGTTTAATATATGTACATATATAGTTTGCACTTAATACATCTATATGATTATTTTATATTTGAAACATTAAAACGGCCATGTGTTAATCTGAGCTCAGTTGCTGAGTGCCTAAATTTACTTTTGTTCCAAATTCTGTTCCAGATTCTAGTTCCAAACATTCCTACATTTTAAAGGTATAGAATTTATCACCAGTGTAAATAGAAAACTGACAGATACAGATGTGTACATTCATGACAATTTATTTAGATTATTAAATAAAAAGGGAATGAAATTATTATTAAACAACTGCAAAATCTAAATGCCAGCTTCACCAAATCATTGAAATCCTGAACTGAATGATTTTTAGGTTAGTCTACATGACTGTTTCGTTTGCTACATCAGCTTTAATTTGTCTGGCACTGCTCCTTTTAGCCCAAAAATGGAATTTGGTTTCTAAGGTGGCCATTGTGTTTCCTCCGTTGCCTAGCAACAATCACCAAGGCCACCGCTTCACTGTTGCTGAGACACAGGCTGTGACTGCCTGCCCTGCCACTGTTTTCTTCAAATTCATCTGTATGCATAACAATACTCCAAATGTCACTAAAATGAACTCTTGACCTATAGAAAACATGTATCCAATAAAAACATACTAATTAACAAACAATAGTGTGAAAATTTTATGTGCATCAAATAAAAAAGGTGTTGATTTAGCAATCATAACGTATAGATGTACAGTCAGAAAAGCACTTGGAAAAGCAACGTAGTGTATATGACAGAAGATCATATATATATATAGAGAGAGAGAGAGAGAGAGAGAGAGGACTGGACTTTTACGCTGAAAAGCTTTTCCAAGTAAAATTTCGTTGACGTCATTTTTACACAATATCCTTGAATAGCACCTGTGTGAAGGGGGGGTTGTCTGTCTGTCAGCTCTGAGTAAAACACACAACCCATATCTGCAAGACCTACCCATTAGTATCTGCCACTGACCAGAGACGCAGAATTTTTCTTGTACCAGAGGCCCCTCAAGATCGGAAACCGCAGACCTCCTCAGAAACCTCAGACTGAGACTCTCGCTCCTTCAGTATTTCCAAAGCAAACCTGTTGTTTCATCCCTAATTTTTTGGCTAAAGCATTTTGGAGTTTGTATCAGTATTCTGTTCTGCCAGCCTGTTTTATTTTCAAGTGCTGCAGAGACTCCAATTATCAGCAGGGGTTTTATTTTTCCTCTTTTTCTTTTCTGTTTTTCTTTCGTTTCAAACCCTTTCAACTCCAAACTGGTTCTTTTGAGACACACAATGGTTGCGCATGGTGAGTACCAAGCGTTTTATTATTTGAGTTTAAGTTTTTGTGATGTCATAATCGTAAGAATGGTGACCAATGCCTGCATGTCTTATTAGCAAAAGAATTTACTGCTGTATATCACACGATTCATTTTAATTCATCCGTTTGAATCCATTCTTAGGTCAGCAGGTGTCTGAATATTTATTACAGATTATATGGACCAGGCTGATGTAAACTAATGACTCAGAAGATGGACAGAGTTTTCAACACTCCACAATTTTTTCCCAAAATGATCTGATGTCCTGCCGTTAAAGCACCGTGTCGGGAATTGTCTTCTGGTAAGTTCGAATTCCTCAAATGTAGCCTAAGACAGGTTACAGCGACGTGGGCAAAAATCCATTTTAGAGAAGTAGATTTCAACTATCGTTTGAGATGCTGAACGAGTACATTTTAAATTTCTTTTTTTTAAGTTCTTTTATAAGAACTGTGAAATGTCAAAGACGACGATGGCATTTTTTTGGAGCTGTATAGAAATACAGAAGAACAGATACTGAAAATGTTCTTTATGATAACGACATGTTTAAAGGCTTCATTTATTTACTTCTGTACCAGGAGAAGGTCACCTCAGACTAACAGTTTATTCTTCACCACAGAATGACCTTCAGATGTGATGTGAGCTGACAACAATCAAATCACTGCTGCCTATTAAGTTCATATATATGTATATAACGTATAACGTATAGTTTTGTGCACAGAGTGTTCAGTAAGAGCAGGCCAGCGCTGAGAGAATGAAGACACAGATATAATAAAGAGGAGAAACCCTTTGCATTATTTTCTCTTATTAAATACGTTTGTGATCTCTGAAGTCTCTGTTGTGTTAATACGTCACTGTTTTGGGAAATTAGCATCATTTGATGCTTTTCTTATTATTGACTCAGAACGTGAGTACTGGTTTCTTCTGAAATGGTTCTTTGGAGACGTGTTTTGAGGTTTGATGTCCATTGCCGTGTGGAAGACTAGTGATTTTGTTGTTTTTGTTGTCAAGGAAAACAACAAGTCATAGTCTACCGCACAGCTCTGAGATGAAAATCTTCTCAGCACACAGAAAGGATGTTTATTTATGTACAGTGTACTGCCCTCTGCTGTCAGGCTACATGACTGACGCAATTTCAGTGCTTGAATATGCTTGAAATAAATGTGGTCACATTTGTTGGTGTGTTTATTAAATGTGGAAACTGTTTACAGTGGATAAACTGACACCTTAAAATGTTTCTGTTCTTTTGTTGCTTTATTGTGACAGAACAGTTTTAAAACAGCAACTGTTTTTGAACATAATCTTTGTGCAAAATATATAAAGTGTTTTACTGCAGTAAATAGGGAAAAAGCACTAAAAATGTTTTTTTATTGACATTTTTATATTTATGCTCATGTTTTTCTTTTTTTTATAGTTTTGATTCTGACAATGATTTGAAAAATTGTAGTTACTAGTCTAAAATTAAGCTTTTCAATTTATTTATGTTGGTTTCTTATCCTTCATTTGTAAAACATTTTATAGTTTTATTTTATGTTCAGTTTGCTGAGAATGTACGTCATACATTCTGCGTTGTCTTGGTGCTTGCATGGATTAAAGTATTAAAATATTTAAAGATCAAGACAAACAACAACTGTTTGAATTTTGAATAGTCAGCCAGCACAAAGATCTCACTTTTCAAGCCCATTTATTATCACAAACATACATATGAACAGATCACATTAAGCAAGACAGTTGAGAAATGCTGTTTACTGAGGGGGCATGATGGCTTTGCTCTTCTCAGCCACAAACTTCAGCATGTCTTCTACTTGAGTCTGGACGGAGGCGGCCAGTGGCTTGATGTGATCTTCAATGTTGCTGGAGAGGGGCTTCAACTGCTCCTGGAGCTTCTCAACCATGGGCTGGAACTGGGCTCTGCTCTCCTCAAAGTAAGCTCTTTAACACAGAGAAGAAATCCACGTGAGACATGTTCATCAACACATTTTAGCTTCACAGGTTTAGTTCAACCACATGATCCATGACATACGATAAGGCTCTTGGACTTACTTGGCTTTGTCTGCCATCTCAGGGGCCTTCAGAGCATCTACGAGGTCCTGGAAGTACTTGGCGATGTTCTCGAGCTCGGCAGGAACCTCTCTCTTGACCAGAGATACTGACTCAGACCCTGAGAGCAGAGGAACAAGGATGTTTGATCAATACAGTCTTACGTCTCAGATAACTTTACTCTCATCCACTCCAGCTTAATCAAGTGAAACATTCTATATCTGACTCTTAAGTTTCCTAAAGGGCACTTTGTTATGTTACAATAAGTACTTTATACAGTAAAGAGAGAATACCCTGCACTCGTATTGTTTTAGTTTATGCCTAACTACACGTATTTTAAAATCATCACAGGTTAACATCATCCCAGGGAATGTTCTCAGAACATTGGCTAATGTTCTCTTAAGTTCTCTCAAAGTTAATAAAAACATTCTTGCAGTAATGTTATTCTTAAGTTGTTAATGGAACATTTTAAAACAGGATTTTAAAACATTTTGGTATTTTTTATTACCAAACAGTAATGTTAATACAATGTCTAAAACTGGACCTTTTGAATGTTCCTGTAACTTTCAAAATAACATTTTAACGTTTTTATTACTTAATGAAAACGTTCTTACAACCTAAAATTGTTAGCTGGGATAGTGTAAAGTCTTACCGATGGCCAGAGCAACAACAAAGATGGCAATGAGGGAGAATTTCATTGTTGCAGTCGGGTGAGACTTGTCTGTGCACACAAAGACAAAAGTGACATTTCAATTTATAATCCATCTTTTGCAAGTTAATTTATCAATACATTATTTTTTATTTATTAGTTTTCTTCTTGTAATTTTCTATGAAAAATTATCAGCAAAGCTCAAAATGACTGTAAAAATAATGTTTCTGTATAAGACTTACCGTAAGTCCGGGAGTTCTTAGATCAGATGGTGGATTCTCAAAGGTGCCTTTGGCTTATATAGTCCTGGACAAAGAGTTCAAAGGGTGACCAGTTTTGATGAAATCATCTATACAAATTGAACCTTTAGGCTTTACTTGACACTGAAGTGATTGACTCAAAGTTCACCTGTAATCTCTTTCTCTGTTTGTGTTAATTGGTTTGTTTTTGTGGTGTCATCTAATGACATCATTAGAATTGGTATTATATAGATTTTATATAAAATACAATGAATGAACATGTGGTTATAGACCACAGACACACAGTTATGTAATATTTTAAAGGACTTTGTTTTGGCTGTTAGTATGGATTAACAAAATGTTCTAATAACGTTTCTATAGTAATGTTTTAATAATATTGAAAGAATGTTTAATGACTGTTATGCACACATTGTACAGTATTGTTTTCTCATATATTTTAACTGAGGGTACAGTGTGACTTTACAACAGTTACACATCAGCACTGACCAGCTCAGCTGTTATTCTATCACAAACTAAAGATTGTTAAGTGTTAACTGATAATATCTGCAGTTTGACAGTCCTGCTTATCTTGTCTAATAAAGGGATTATTAGAGTTCAACGTTAGAAGCAAACTGTGAACTTTACACTATAATAACGGGTCATTTTGGTATGTTAGTTGTTCGTTAGTTGTCATAATCTTTGTTTAAAAAGTCTTTGCACATAGATACCTTTAAAGCAGGTGATTTTTTTTATTTATCAAATTCACAATAAATTGATTTATCAAATTCACAATAATAATTGTGGGCATTAGATTTTAGGTAAATAAGGTTATAACAGTTAGGAATACAGCATAAAAAAATTAACATTTTATTAAAACCTTTTTAACAATTTTAACATTATTGTTACTTAATGGAAAAGTTAGGAAAACATTCTTACCAAAATTCCTAAAATAGTTTCTAAAATTGTTATCTGGGTTGAGTCATGAGGTTTTAATCAGACTGTGTGAAAGTCCGTATGCGACACAATTTACTCCAAAACATTAGATGGCAGAGCCGCATGTGACGTAGCCAAATTAATAGACGAAGAAGAAACCGTGACGAATAGTATGTTACGCGCATGCGCAGAGCAGCACACTCACTCACGGGCATCATGGCGGACGTGTTGGATCTTCATGAAGCGGGAGGTGAAGACTTTCCTATGGACGAGGATGGCGATGGTACGATCGTTATACATAACACAATGCTCTAAAGTAGTCGTATTTATTTAATATGTTATAGTATCGCATGTTTGCGAGTGGTAGATATGGAAAATAAGCGATTTTTCCCTCCCCAGGCCTGGTGCGGTTAGCCCGCATGCTAATAGTTAGCAAATTCAAACCATTTCCGCGCTGTTGCGATTTTGTTCCATTGTGGTGCTTTGTTTCGTTTATTTGTTTCATAGATTAGTTTTTGAAGTTTAGTTCGCATGAGCAATTTATTATGATCATGACACAAAGTTATACGTATATACGTAGTTATATTGGTATGTCGCCATAGCGATCGCCTATATTTGGCTAGTAAAACTAATAATGTTTAATAGAGTCTGTATTTAAGGAAAACATTTACTCTTTAAAGATTTTATATGTAGATTATGACGAGCCGTACATTACAAACGCGCTTAACATGTACCGTGTGTAGCTTGTATACCTTTGTTTATTATAGGGTCTTACGGTTTTGTTTTCAACTCGATATAAGACTGCCTCGTGTTACTGTTTCATCCTACAGAGAGCATCCACAAGTTAAAAGAGAAAGCTAAGAAGCGAAAGGGTCGTGGGTTTGGATCAGGTAAGTCAATCCCCTTTCAGTCCTTCCTCACTTGTGTCTCCAGCTCTTTGGATCAGGAGTTTATGGTGTTTGCTGCTTTATTTCACAGATGATGGAGCAAGATCTAGAGTCAGAGAAGACTATGATACAGTAGAACAAGATGGAGATGAACCCGGTCCACAGAGATGTAAGTGAAGACATGTTATACTTTGATGAAAATCTGCTGTGACCACTTAACTGTAGAGTACAGCAAAGTTTTAAGTCATTTTGAATTCAAAGATGTACATGAGATTTCATTTAAATAATGTGAGATACTTACTGTTTGTCCAATGCAGATCAGTTACAGAAAAATTACCCGTTTTATAACTATCACGGGGATGAACTCTTTAACTCAAAGCTTTGGTGTTATTGCAGCTGTTGAGGGATGGATTCTGTTCGTGACTGGTGTGCATGAGGAGGCCACTGAAGAAGACGTTCATGACAAGTTTGCAGAGTTCGGGGAAATCAAGAACGTGCACCTGAATTTGGACAGGAGAACAGGTTACCTTAAGGTTGGTCAACAGTCTTTAACTAGAGACTATAATAGTTTACTGTACTTTGATGTTTATATGAAACATACAGTATTTATTTTAAAGTATATAGTGTCTTTGCAGCGGCTTGGCATTGTGTGAGTTGATGTTCTCTGTTGTTTATCATGAATGCTGCTCTTCTATGGGGTGTAGTTAGTGATTCCATAGTGAGTTCAATTTAATGTATGTATGAGAAGTCTCTGTGTTAATACATGCAGTATTTTCTAATAAGGGACTGGTATGGCTGGGCAATTTGGCTGAAATTACATCAATGGTTTTTTTTTTAGCAAAATGTTTAACATTCATTAACATGAATGAAATTAAACTCTGAAATGTCTGAATTCTGAAAGTATATATTTCTCCACCAGATGGCAGTGTTTTGAAAGAAAACCATTTTCAACACTGTTTGTAAAACTGACTCAGTTGATTTAGTTTTGTCATTTTGATTCTTAGATTTGCTTAATCGGATGTTACATTAGTTGTTTTGGACTGTGTAAAACTGGTTATTTTTTATGAGCAGATTTCTTTTAGATGTATAGTTTTATATGTTCTATTTCTTGTGGTGTTCTGTTGCAACAATCATTGTTTTATACTGTAAATTTTGTTGTAAAAAGGTTAATTTACACAGCTTTACATTTAATTAGTTGTGTGTAATAACCAATGACAAACACAGCAAAAGAATGCAGATGTTCAGAAACAATGGAGCAGAATTTTATAAATACTTTGGTTGTAGTGTTATTCAAAAAATGTAACAGGGCCTGAAAAGCAATGTACAGTTTTTGTTGTGTTTTCATGATCCGTCATTGCTGTGTCTTCTGAGGATTTGTGCCCTTCCGTTGCCCCTTATTTTCAAAACTCAGCATAGCGTTTTCTTTGCACAGAGTGACATGAATCTTAATACAAGGTGTTCAGTCTGTCATCATCTGATCATTAAAATAATCTGCAGACTTCCAAATGCAACTCGGCAGAGCAACGTCCCTTTGAAGAAGGTTCTTTTTCAGGTTCTTGAAACATTATCTTGGCATATAATGAGACGTGTTTTCCGCAGGGATATGCACTGGTGGAGTACGAGACGTACAAAGAGGCCCAGGCGGCAATGGAAGGACTGAATGGTCAGGAGCTTATGGGGCAACCAATCAGTGTTGACTGGTGCTTTGTGAGGGGGCCTCCTAAGAGCAAGAGGCGGTAAGTCAGTCTCCTATTCTGTTAAACTGGATTTATATGTGTCTGTGTGGTGCAGGTGGTTGTAAAACATGACTAATGGAGTAATCTTCTTTTCCTTAGGGGTGGTAGAAGACGCAGCAGAAGTCCTGACAGACGCCGACGCTGATTTTTTTTTTTTCCCTTATTTGTCTCCAGCTTGTATCGTAGTTTAGGCACCAGATTGGAATGTGCGTACCTCTCTAAACAAGGATTTTACTTTATTTTTTAGTTGTCTGTAAATGACAGACATTGTTGATGTATGTTAAAGCTGTAGGTGTTTTTAACTTGTTTCGTACAAAATGGTAAAACGTGTACACAGAGAAATCTGTTTTACGATTGGTTATTTGTACATTACCAATAAATTAATTTGGATTAATGTCGTTGGTCCTATTTTGCTTATGTGCAGCTCTTTGCAGAATATGTGATTTCCTACAGATGAATTTTCATTGCTTACTCCATCACTAATATGTCATACTTCATATGTTGCCTTTTATCAGCAATCTTTATGTTTGGCTTCTGTGCACTAAAGGTGACTTGTCACTGTTGTGCACACAGATCAGCCAATACTTTTGTTGCTTGCTTATTGTTTATTCTGGGTGCAATTTGCAATAAATCAAGTATCAAGAATGCATAGTTATTTGGTGTAATTGTTGCATTATGAGTAATTAAACCTTTGTGATATAATGGGCTTAAGTGAGCTTGAACAGAAATATTCAATGAAACACTTAAAAACTGAAATCTTTGCGGCCTTATCTAACACAACAATACTTTTAGTTTTAATGAGGAAATGGATTTTGATCCATCAGAACACTTTTCTGTAGGTGGACTCAAAGCTACTGCCAAATTTGTACATGTAATTTCAGGGCTACAGAAACAGGAATTTGTGTAAAAGGAACTCAACCTTTAAACATGTCACGCTGAGGTCATGCTGACAAAAGGTGCAGCTAACGATGATGTAATTTTTCCAACAACAGCTGGTGACGTCATGACCAAGTCATCCACCCTCGCTTACTGCTCATTGCTTTGTCACTGTCGCTCAGATCAAATTTTCCTTCATAGGCTGGTCGAACCGATGCCCACCATGTACTTTGTGGTTATCCAACCAGCGTGTAATGCACAGCTCCCACTCTATTCACATCTGCCCTTATCTGCCCAAAGGCCGAGCCTAACACGAAACTCCTACTGTCATTGGCTTAACCCCGTGTCCATCAAACTCAACTCTCGTTCTGATTGGTCCGCAAGCCCAGTAGGGTTTCCTTAGATGGGCGGATTTGTAAGCGCTTTGGTTGACATTGTTGTTGTTGTGGGAGTAGGAATGTACTTAGTCGTCAAGTCTTTTCAAGACAAGAAACAGGCCGTATTTTCCCCATTTACACAAAGCTGAATAACAACTAGCCCAGAGGACAACAAACAAGAAAGCGTGAGGGGAAATGAGAGAGAAATACCGCCAGGCCGCTCGAGGTAAGCGAGTAACTGCATTAGCTTTAGCCGCGCGAGCCTCTCCAGTGTTGTGTAACAGAACCGGGTCGAGTTACCTCAGCAACTCGGTCCAGGTCCTGTGAAGAAAACTACCCGTTATTTATGCCAAACCTGTAGTTTGACAACCAACCGGCTGTTTTCTGTGGAAAACTGTTGAGCAGTAAAAGGGAAAGTTGGTCGATGTCTTTGAAGCCGGACTGTGAGGGGACGGGTTGACTGCCCTTTAACTGCTAAACTGGACGTGCAAACTATAAAAGTTCATTAAAAGTCGCACATAGCTCACAAAATTGCGTATGACAAAACTTGATCTTCAGTTTGACGAGCTAACATTATATTATGCTAAGTAACTATCAGTAACTTTAAGAGACACTCGGTGTCCGCTAGCCGAACAGCTAACTGACTGGTCAAGCTTTGACAGTCCGCGAGTGGGAAACATTATGTACATTTAAAGTTATAGATGTCGATAATTAATAAACGATCATGTTTCATAACTTATCATGCCTGTCAACAGACAGACAATAGCTGTGGCCACTCCTTTTAGTCAATGACCCTTCAGTCTTCGCAGGTATTTCATTGGTAGTTGTGTTACATATGGCTACATACGTAATTTCTTTGAATGAAACATCGTTTTGACTGGATAATTATAGGTGTATTGTTTTGTGTGTGTGTAATGTGTGTTTTGGATACCGTATTATAGACCGTTTCTGGTGCTGCATATAGAATAATATATATTATTTAATGCATGTACATCCTTACTTAGAATTAAATTGGGCTAAACATCATATACTTGCAAATGGAGCTGAATTAGGCTGGTATTTGTGTATGTATATCTTGGGTTAGTCTAGTGTTTGGCTGAAAGGTGAAAGTTAAGCTGGTTTAATTCATTATTAGGTTAATCGTGTTACAGCATCCAGCCAATGACAATCGAAATGATGTTTATACACACATAATTTTGTCTTTATAGAAGGTATTGCAGTATTTTCCAGTGGCTTACGTTTGTATCAATAGTAAATGTGTTGGAGTATTTATGTTCATAATCTAGGCTTTTCCACACCAGTCCTGTTTTATTTGTTTTCTTTAATGTCCCTTTAAATGCTGGTGGCAGAGAATTTTAGAGGTTTTGAGGTATCAGAGTGTGCGACAGTCATCACCAAACCCGTTTAAAAGGAAAGCGTGTACTTTCTGCCGTGGCTTGGATCTCTACAATGTGTGGGTACAGTTACACTCAGCCCTGAATTATTAAGGTCGGTGTTTACAAGCTCTTTTGTCAGGCTGTTGTTTAGCGAAGGCAGCCACCCCTAAACAATAAAGTAGGACATGCAAAACATCTTATGTATTAAGGCTATTGAAGCTTGTTTTTCTCCCATGTGGACTGTAAAAATGATTGTAAGCCTTCACAGTTTAAACACAGACTCATTTCACTGTTAAGCATTCTTTGCAAATCAGCTTCTAACCTATAATTTTGCTGCTGTCTGTTAGACTTTGTGAATTAAAACTGCTTATACTGGTATAAAACCATAATTGTGTGATCTCAGGTTTAGGCTTAAACAGTCACTAATGCCTGTTAAAAAGACTCTTTAGAGATGTCTGCTGATTTTCAGCTTCCAGAATTCAGATTTTAATTTAGCTCATTGTGTAGTCATGAGCCACATGGTATTGTAAAGTCCTTGTTTATCACTCAGAAAGGTCCCGTGTGTTTTTTTTTAATGTGGTTTCTGGTAAATGGGTTGAAAGTTCTCGATCTTAGGGATTTTTTTCTTGAGTCATACTCTATTTACAGAACACCTGAAACAGTAGAACAAGATGGTTTTGGGGTACTTTAAAATAATTGCTTTAGTATTTTAGGGAGAAGAAAGTGTTGAGATGATTAAACATGTTTGTAAGTTATATAATATATGTATGTTTATGTACTAAAGACAACATTGTTTATCAAGAGCTTAAACCTGGTCAAACTTCTTTCTTTACACTCACTGTTTATTTTAAGCCAGCTTACAACAACAACCACTCTGAAATACTAGTTAGTTGTGGGTGTTTGTTAACAAATCAGTCTCCAGTTAATATAAAGTGCTTTCTGCACAGGGTTATTGTTGGGTGTTATTTGCCCTTAACTTACAACTGTTTATGTTCAACATCCTGTATTTCTGTGTGTTAAATTGTATTTACTTGTTTTTGCTGTTAGCTGATTAAGCTAATAGCCTGTGCTACTTGTTAGTTATGAAAATTTGAGTTCCGTCCTCTCGCCAGTTGGCTTGGAAACAGCCGGTAAATGAGAGCAGAAACTCAATATCACTTACAGTGTTATCCACAGAGCCAAAATGCTCCCACAACAGTCACCTGCCCCTTCAAACACAGATAGCATATTAACTTGTTACAAAACTCTCAACTTAAGAGTTTCAGATGTTTAAATATAGGTGTTATAATTTGGTTATTTTTGAGCAAGCCTGAGTTAAGCATCACCAAATGAGTCAAACCTCAGTGCTGCTAAAATTGTTTTGAAAAATTGGCTGCTAAATGACTATTTGAATCGTAAGTGGTCGAATATTTATGTCTGTAACACAGTGAGTTGTAGTTGTAAAGCTGTAGTTCTAAAAATGCAAACCCTGTCTGATTCACTTTTCCTACAGTGCTACAGAGATGCTTGCATCTGACTGGCCTGCTTATTTCCCTACAGGGTCATGTGACAACAGCTAGTGCCCACGGTTTGATTCATTACCCTGGAGAGTCCCACAAGCAGTGTAGCTCGATGCCCTAGACCTATGCATCAACTTCATGTAGCATTCTATGCTAACAGCCTGCTAACAACAGTTTCCAAAAACATAACCCATAGACTTAAAGGCAGGATAGACAATTTTTTTGTTAAGTCTTTTGATAGTCTTTTGATAGTCCTGATAGCAATCACTCAGTGATTGAATATATTTATAAAATATATATTTCAAGACCAAATACTCTTCATCCAATCATTGCATTTGGTCTGATCTTATGCTGTCAAAGCTAGCTTGCTATTGCTAGGTTCTCCGAAATTGCCTACCCTACATTTAAACAGTGTCCAGAGGACAGTGATCGTATCCAGGCCGTCAAGACCGTGACTGTCTGGGCCCAGTGCCTGGTGTGAAAGTGTGTTGATTACATGAGTCATTCCTTGAACAAGAGTCTTGATCCTGAGCAGCCGTAATCCTATCCATGAGAAGCTGAGGACGAGTCTTTTGCCTGAAATGACATCATAGGGTTGAGGCAAAGATGCCTCGCTGTCAAACGTGCAGCACGTGAAGGTTCACATGAGCCTCAGCTGCCCTTCCTGTTTAGCTGCTGTTGAATATACTTCTGTTATATTGTAGTGTGCAAACGTTAGAATAAATATTTCTTGAACGTTTTCGAGGAATATTATTCTTGCTGTTTATGCACGTTTGTTTGTGGCTTGAATTGGTTTGTTTAAAGTGCTTTTTTATTTGTAGTACATTCAAGGTATACATTTGTTTTTCACCAGTATGTGTGTTTCCTGGGAATCGAACCCACAACCTTTGCACTGCTAATGCAGTGTTCTGCCAGTTGAACTATAGAAACACCTTTATTTAAAGAACAAAATAGTAAAGTTTGACTTGTAAATGCTTCATGTCTTCATTACTGGTGGTCATGGTTGACTTCTTGCTTGATGATGAAGATGTAGCTCAACTGGTAAAGCATTGCATTAGCAGTGTAAACGGTTGTGGGTTCGACACACTGATCAGACGTATAGCTTAAATGCGCTGTAAGTCACTTTGGATAAAAGCTCCAGCCAAATGCACAAACGTAGCTGTAAAAATCAAAACAGAACCCACACCTCTGTCACCTAAATGTGAATTGCATAACCTCAAAGTAAATACAACAACATCACCTGAATTCATCTTTTAGTTTACAGTACAGACCTTTGTGGAAGCCGCAGCAAGTTTCCCATGACACAATAAGCTTTGCAAGCTGTCTTCGTGATGTTTTTCACTTGCCCAGACGACTTGTTTGCCAGGACCTGTTTGTGAACGGGATGAAATGGGGGAAACCCAAGTTATGTTCACACTGTATTGTATGTTTTCTCATCCACAGCATGTGTAGTTTAGGTTGGCATAGATCCACTGGCACTGTAAAAGCGACGGTGGATTGTTTTCCATTGAAAATGAAAAAATAACTTTTTTGTAAACTGTAAAAATGTTAATGGAGCTGATAGCACTGTATCTTTCTTTATTATTTTTTTTATTGGTAGCTGAGCAAACTGTTAGATTAGCCAAAAGTTTTGTAAAGGCTCAATGAAGAGGAAGCAATTCTGCAAAAATCCAGTCTTTCAAGTTTAAAGGTCAGATTCCATGTGGGTTTGTTAGTATGCTGTCTTTTTGCATCTGTATTGTAATTGTATAAAGCAAGTACACATAAGAACAGACTTACACCCCTGTGCTGCCTTCTGTAAATGTTTTAGATCAGCCTCTGGCTAATTGCATTTACACACAAACACACACACACACACACACACACTATTTCCTCCATCTCTCTTGAACTTGATGACACTGTGTTTCTTTCTGTCTCCAGAGATAAGACAAAACATCAAGACAACGGTGACCATTACCCCCCTTATTTAATATATTTTCTAGGAGAGTAGCTGACAGGCCTTGTTTATATCTAGTATTAAAATGTTTCAGGTGATGGGAAGGTACAGACAGGTAAAATAGTAAATCACCATCTACTCGTCTGACAGTCATTGGTTTTTAGCTTTGCCTGTTATGTGCAAATATCTAATTGAAGCATTTGGGAAAGTACAAAGGCAATAAACAGGGAATAACTGAAGTATTAAAGGCCTTTCATGTGATTAATGTTAAGTTGTCAACATCTCTCTGCTTCACCCACAGATCGATCATTGTAACAAAACGTTGTGAAGACGCTTGTGTTGAGAGGTGTGTTGAAGTGCTGACACAGTCATGTGAAAGGTTTCATTTTGGTTAGAGTATCGTAACACTTGTGGCTGCAGGCAAGTCTTGTTGTTGAAGTCTTCTCCGTCTTATCAGTGAAGGCCATTGTGTTGTGTAGTAGTCATAGCTCAGTGTTTGCCAGATTTCTTTCGCTTCTGTTTCCCCTCTCACAGGCTTTTCTATTTGGCACATTGCTGATAATAAGAACTTGAACGTGTGTTTGGAGATTTGGTCCCACAGACCAATATAAGATGTTTACGAGATGTCAACAGCTTTTTGACACCAATGGCTTCATGAATTTGGGAGGAATAACTTTATTTGGGCATCCTCGTCTTTATAACAGTTTTTATTTATTTTAATTTTATTTAAATGGAACATTTACCAACAGCTTCATGGTTCCTTTTGTGGTCAGTTTGTATGTCTTTTATATGATTTACTTACGTTACACGTCAGCGAGACTCTTTTTGTTCATGTTTTATTCATATCATTTTGTTTTAAGACCAGAGACAGGAAGAGGTGAAACTAATTAAACACATTGATTAGGAGGCTCACAGGATTATGCATTTCGGCTGTTTAGCACGTTTGCTAATCTGCAAATAAACAGAAAACAGTGGCTCTAACAATTGGTGCTGTGCTAATGACTTTTTAATGAGCGCTGTACAGGATGCTGAGAAGCAGATATCTGTGGTGCCGTCTGACCTAATGCTCTACAGTGAATAATTTTCCTGTCCCAGGAGTCTGTGCATCCACACCCACCCCCCTGATACTGCCCATTAACCTCCGCTCTCAGATAGTGTCTTTGTATGTCCCTCTGTAGCACTGTGGCTGTGTGCTAGGGTTGGTTTTTCAAGCTCTGTCTCCTCTCTGTTGCATCTCTGAACACTAGCAGTAATGTTACATAATAAAACTATGCCTCTGATGTGTGTTGTAAAAGAATTATGGCTGCTTCCTGCTAGGTTAAGTTTGCTAAGCTCATAAGTTCTTTATATATTGCGATTTGCTTTGTGCTGTAAATACTGTTTCATTAAAGCAGAACTTATTATCTCTAACACCTGTTTTTACTACTAAAGTTTAAATCAGAGACAGTATTAAAACATTCGTCTTTATGCTAGTTTTCACAGCAAAATCATTGCTAATATATTAAGGTTCATCCAGCCATAATAACAAGTGAAGATAGAAGAACAGTAAACTTTTGAGTTCGTTATGTCTAGGGTGGTCATAAAATGACTGCAGCTCTTTGACAGTCCAGGGCTGGGAGGAATATAAACTCCTTTTCTGGCAGGTTCTGGTATTAGCTCATGTCCCAGTTTACTGTGTGTGTAACTCTGCATGGCTTGTGTTACTGCATGTGTTCAGTGCAAGGAGCAGCAGGCAGGACTGGTCAGAACATGGATTCCGGGATAGCTATGACTTGTGCTCTTTAAGGCAGAATTATGATTATTGCTTGACTTGCCTTGTGTCATGCAATAAGATAAAGAATATTTTTCATGTTAATCTGAGTTTTAGTCCTAACCAGCAAAAACAAAACAGCTTTTATAATCATTCGCTTGGCTTGTTTTTATTGAGTATGGCTACCACAGTGATCTTTACCCAACTGACAAGGAATGTTCTCAGAACATTAGGTAAAGTTCTCTAAAAGTTGTTAAAAGTCTATATCATATAAATAAAAAATGTTTAAAAAAATTGAATAATGTTCTTATAACCAAGCAATAATGTTAATAAAATGTCTAAAAATCCACACAGTTTAGTTTTTTTTTAGTTAAATATATTCGTTCAGTGTAGTGCTGCTCGTGAGGCAGAAATTATACACTTCAAGCATCAAATATGTTTTCATTGGCTGCGTTTTTTGTTGCTTGTGTTTTGAGTGAAGACAGAAAAGTTGCTTGTCATTTTTTCACAATGTCCTAACCAGGCGTGACACGACAATTTTTTTGTCGTGTTTGAAAATAATTGTCTTCTAGTATAACACTTGTGTTCAGATATGGGTTTTCATATTATTCTGATGCTACTCATTTGTATTATAAGTAGCAGATGATTTATGCTGGTGTTGTGCTGTTGTGAGTTCATTATTTCTGCATGGGCAGATAACACCAGGAGACTATACAAGATGAATTCATTATATAATCTCTCTCTGTCTTCTTATATGAATTTTATATATATTCTTTAACAGTTTTTTTTATTCTTTAACATATTTATTATCCAGCTAGATAACATTTGCTTTGGTCAGTATTTAGGGTTAAAAGCATTTGTTATTTCTATTAAGGGTTTGCTCTGTTTTCAGTTTAACCTGGACATATTTGCAGTCATCAGTCGTGTAGGTTAGAGGGCTACAGTGAGTCCAGTGCACAAAGCAAACACAACCTCATTGACCTCGTGTGTGTGTCTGTTTCAATGATCCCGCTGTCTTAAAGCACCCACATGTTTGCAGCAACGCATGTTATGTAACAAACAAAAGCCCGGCTAGCCAGTGCAGAAAAATCTGTTGGGTGGTGTTGGGTGCTGCCTGTTTACATCTACTGTAGGTGTCTCTGGCAAAGCCCAGTTGCCATAATATTGCTTAACATGGGAAGTTAAGAGGTTAGCTAACTTATGAGACTATGTACAAATGCAGGTGTCCTTTGTTAGTTGTTGCCCCTGGTTCTTGGTGAAGCACAGTGTTTTTTACAGTAATCTGAGATGTTAAATCCTTTTTCGACCTGTAACAGTTTTTTAGGTGTGGCGATTAATCCAGAACTCAAGGTTTTGGATAGACGTGCATTTTTAGGGCTCTTAAAAGTTTAATTTTTTGCATAAAAAGATTTCATTACAGCATTTCTCAAATGGTTGGAAAATTCCATACTGATTATGTAAAAATGACAGAAAATTATACAGCACTATTTAAAAGCTTTGGGTCGCCAACTCATTCTTTATTAAAAATTTACTATACTAAAATTTTACTATAATACTAATATATTTACTACCGTATTATCACATTTTACAGTAATAGTAAACTTATTTGCATTTTATCAGCCAAATTCTTGAGGTGTTGGGTGCTTTTAAACTGTATTGAAGTGGTTCAGTCAGGTGACCCTAAACATTTGAGCAGTTTGTGAAATATAATTCCAACACCTGATTTTGTTGGGTGGTTTTTCAGTGTTGGGCTGCTGATAGATGGACTTGTGACCTTCTGCTCAGGGCTTGGGCCTTTAAACCTGCTGTTGGATTTGTTTGTGTCAGAGCATTAGAAACGGTTGACTCACTCTAACTAATGTTATGAAAGGCTTCTGGTGAGTTTAAAGAAAGCTGTAAACTGGGTGAGTCATGCAGCATTTAACTTAACACAGTTTCTCTTTTGAACTTTGACAGGTAGGGTGTTTAGTCACTATTCTTATCCCACCCATGAGATCATTCTGATTGGCTGTATTTGGCTAGATAACTCTGAACTCTTCTTAAACTGATGTAGTATTGATGGAGCTATTTTAAGCTGCAATCTGTAACTATTGTCTCTCTATCGCCATCTCTTTTTGAAACATAAAAATTGCAAGTTATTTGCAGAGGTATTTTTTAAAAGCTGATGACGAGTTTAAAATCTAAACAACTGCTGTAAGAACAAGCTACAAACGTTGCACCATTTCAGCACCCACACATGCGATATAGTAGCCGGATCTTCTTCTTTATGTTTACAGACGTGATGTAATACGGCCGAAAGCTCACATTATGTCATTATTATAAACGTAATGTTGCAAATAGAGGTATGGGAAGGAGAGCGTTTTAAACACTGATCTGCCCCATAACTGATTTTTTTGCTCATTTTTAACCAAAAAAGTTACAAATTGCAGCTTTATTATGTTCCAGTTTCAACTGCTTCCCTTGTTTTTGTTGTTTTGCCAAGTGTTTCTTTATTCGCTTTGCTGTAGTTGGCAAACAGAAATCAAAGAGAGAGAAAAAGCACTGGCTCACTGAAAAGGCCCTTTATACCCGTCAGAGCACATGCAGACAGCTGCCTGCCTTTATGCTTTATGTTGGGTGTAGAGGAGGGGAGTAAGGAATCATGAGTCACAGACATTTTGTTGAAAAGTTTGAGTTTTAAAGGATGCAACACCAGGGTTGACTGAACCAGTTCACTAGGCAGGGGTGAAGAAATGTTTAATGCAGAAAGAAAAACATCACCATGACTGGGTGACGTTTGTTAGCAAACTTGCAAAGCGTGATAAACAGCAATGTGTCGATGTCTAAGTTCTGATTACAACACTGGCTTACAGCTTGCTATATACAGTTGCTATATACTGCTTGCTATATACTGCACAGTATACATTTTAGAAGGTAATAGGCAGTATGTTTTAAAAAATAGCAAAGGAATCATAGGTATTCTCTTTATACACTAAACGTAGTATGCTACACTAAAGATGCTATGTTGTTTTCGTATAACCATATCACATTGCAAGTAAACTGTTATTTTTGTATTTCCAGTACACTTAGTGTTCAAAATATTGATATTTTCTGAGCTGCTCTGCTGAGAGAGGCATTATGGGTATTGTAGTGTCATTGTTAGCTAGTGCTTTAGTGCACTTAGTGCACTAACTCTTCTACTGACCCTCTTTATTTCAGAACGCTTTTGGCTGTGCTGTTTGCGTTTCTTGCTTACATAGCATTTTGGGTTTCTATGGATACCTAAATTTGAACGTTAATTAGTTTTTAGGTGCTATCTTTTGCTAAAGAATAGCTCTAAGATTAAGAAAAACAAAAAGAAAAACTACAATTCCCAATATTTTCTGTGGCAGCACTAGAGTTATTAAAGTACACGTTTTCTCCAGCCAGCACAAGGTAGCAAATATAAGTCACATACAGTACAAATACAAGAAAAGTTATTCATACAAAGACATTCTCTGCAGCCTCATGCCATAACAGTCTCTCTGTTGTGTCTGTGTAAATGTCTGACATTTGTCTTTAAGGTTTGTGAAAGAAATTTTATTTGCTATATTCATATTTCTTGCAAATGTTTATACATCTAATGTGCATTGTTTGTGTATTTGCATTGTAAGAGTGTCTGCATTAAGTCACTTTCTGTTTGTCTGTATTTGAAAAACAGAGAAAAATCATCCATTTTAATCACACCAACATCCTTTGTAATTATATCATCCCAAGTCATAAATAGAAACTTCCCTCAAAGACAACAAGAACACAGTCATTTATTGTTTGTTTGTTTGTTAACGAATAAATTAGAATTTCAATTTGAATGAACATAACTAGAATGTTTCTAACCGCAGCTGCATCGGTCTGTTTGTCTTTTAATGAATTGCAAATTCTGTGCCGTGCAAACTGAAGTGCAGCAGAGGTCACAGGAAAGACATGTGACGGCTGGAGTTAACAGACCTGCGGTTGTGTGCGCTAAGCCAAAACTATATGATGCACTAAGCCAAAACTTGAGCGTGGGGCTCTACTGATTCTCTCTCTTCTCTTTCTCCCTCCAGGTGTGGCCGAACTTTCTCAGTGAGGGAGAGTTGTTCTCCAGTTTTTCTCTGTCTTGATGTCCCCTTCTGCACTTTAAATTCATGATCACATGACTTTGGATATGGACGCAGTCCTGTCCGACTTTGTCCGTTCTACTGGAGCTGAACCCGGACTGGCCAGAGATCTGCTTGAGGGTGAGCTGGTGCCCTCCTGTTCCTCATGTTTCCCTCTCTTCTGCTTGCTTGTTACTGTTAGAGACTAGTTACTGTTACTACTAGAGGTGTCAGTCTTTAACTAGTAGTTGGTAGACGTGGATGTATGACCAAATTTATATATTACAATAATGGTTTATATCAAGGTAGAGAATATGTTGTATACTACTGCAAACAGAAATGTCTTTTTTTTTGTTACAAATTAAAAGGTACTTATTTGATTATATAACTTAATATTTTAAAATGCAGTTAAGATTTTAAATCTTGCTTGGGCGAGCCTTTTATTAAAATCATTGTAAGATATATCCCGTAAACACACACCTCGTTCATCATAATCAACTATATATTTTGCTTGTTTTTAAATCATACTATTCATCTACCACATATGCTAGTATAAATTGTAGAGTAGGACACAGTGTGTACTTTTCAGGGCATTGTATCGCTCAGTCCTGGTGATGGACGACCTTATGTAATATCTTTATGATGAACTGACTATAGGAGATGCTTAAACATCTATATGAACGTGTGCAGTAAGGTAAAGCCCTGACAAACCCAGCATGTTGCCTAGCAACACACCGTGCTGATAAGAGAATGCGGTAAATATATAGTCCTGCAGTATGCACACTTCACAGTGCACCAGTATTTACACAGACCGTAACTGTAGCAGAAAGTGTCGATAACCTTTTCTGTCGTAATGACGTTTGGTTAACATTTAAACTCCCGAGCGATGGTGAAGTTGAACTTTGACCTCTTGGCTCCCCTCACAGGCAAGAACTGGGACCTCACAGCTGCGCTAAGCGATTTCGAGCAGCTGAGACAGGTGCACGCAGGTAACCTCTCATGCACCTTTACGGAAGAGAGAAACTACACGTCTGTTGAGAAGGAGATGGCTCGAATGGCACGACCGCTTTTGCATCGCCAAGATGAGACTGTGCAAGGTACAGCAAGCGAGGAACTGTATACGTGGCCTGGCCTCAATCCTCAAACCGCGTGTTTCACAATATATCTAAATGATTTACTCAATGACACTCGTTGCTCATGATGTCATTGTCCGTTCTCACCTGACTAACACTGTTGAAATTGAATTGAAAGAGCAATAGGTTACCTGTTTTGAGTTTAATGTTCTCACATGTATCATGGCAGCAGCCGCAGAAAAACGACTTTCGAGGGGAATTTCTCACGCGAGCTCCACCATCGTGTCGCTGGCCCGGTCGCACGTGTCCAGTACGGGCGGTGTCAACGAACCGCTTCTGGACACGCCGCTCTGCACCTTCCAGTTGCCGGATCTCACCGTCTACAGGGACGACTTCCGTGGCTTCATCGAGAGAGATCTCATCGAGCAGTCCATGATGGTGGCGTTGGAGAATGCTGGTGAGTCTCTATTCTGTTTCAAAAGTTTTGCTGTTTGTGAAGTTTAATCTAAAGCCAAATTTTTGTAAAATTATATTTTAGTTTATAATTATATATGATTTGCATAATGGCTGTGCCATCATTGGGTTTGTCACATTGGCATTATGGGATTGAATTCTATTCAAAGGAAACTTTGGCTAAGACATCTTTAATGGCATCATGCTGCTAACCTTTTAGAACAGGAGTTCTAAAAGAACTGTTCTGGAATGTTCCAATCAGTGCATTTGGCCCGAATGCAATAATTGGACGAAATTGCTTACCTTTAGGTGTTTAAATACAATTGTCAACACATTTCTTTTAACAGGGCGACTTAACTGGTGGACTCGTTTGGGAACTGGCTGTCAGAGCTTGTTGCCTCTGGCTACTAGTGGAGATGGAAACTGTTTGTTACATGCAGCCTCATTGGGTGAGTGAAAAACTAAACCAATCTGTCTTTTAAAAGTAAAAATAAGATTGTTTTAAAGATGCTGGTCAGGATAACATAACGAGAATTGTTATGCTGAAGTTTTTAGACATTTTTAGACCTGGTATTAACATCAGTCTTGGACAATCCGTATACAAGTGCAGAGCAGGTGTAAACAGTGTCCAAATATTCAGTGACTTAATATAGTTAGAAATGTGTGTTTACATTGCTTTTGTTGTGTATGCACTAATGCGACCAGGCAATCAACCACTGCACTAAAACAAATCTGTCATCATTTACTTATCCTCATTTTATTCCAAGCTTTTGAGAATTCCCTCATGGGAACACAAGATTTTAGATAAAAGTTATTGGTGACTACAGCTGTATTGTGTCTAAAATCTCATTTTGTTCAATTAAAGAAAGTCATATCGGGTTAAAATAGCACGAGTGAAGTTAAAATGTTTGGGTAAGCGGCATGTTTCATAGGTTCCTCTGTTGCTCTTATAAATCGTGCAGGTATGTGGGGCTTTCACGATCGAGACCTGATGTTGAGGAAGTCTCTGTATGCACTGATGGATCACGGGCAGGAGAGAGAGGCCCTAAAGCGCAGGTGGAGATGGCAACAAACCATGCAGAACAAAGAGGTTAGAGAACCTAATCTGTTCTGTTTTAATAAAAAGTGTTCTTAAAGGAACAGTGCTTACAAAAGGGTGATCACAAGAGGGTAAAAATGTGCTATGGTATCCTTTAAAGAGATAGTTCACCTAAAAATGTACAAATAAAAAAAACTAATTAATGTTATCTAACTTTAAGAAGTTCTGTGTTATAAAACTACAAAATATAATTTATCTCAAATAGAGGTCTAGTTTGTGTGTGTTTTCTACCACTGTGGGGAACCTACGAGGGTGTTAAAAGTCACGCACACCTACATTGTGGGGACCAGCCAGCAGTCCCCATGAGTTAAATTGATTATTAAACATAGTAAATGATAAAAATGAGGGTTAGATTTAGGGGTGAGGGTTAGGGAATAGAATATACAGTTTGAACAGTATAAAAGTCACTGTCTTTGGAAAGTCTCCACAAAGCATAGAAACCTAACAATTGTGTGTGTTTTTGTGCGTGTGTGTGTGTGCAGTCGGGGCTGGTGTACACAGAAGAAGAGTGGCAGAAGGAGTGGAATGAGTTGTTGAAACTGGCATCTTCTGAGCCCAGAATACACTACAGCACCAACGGCAGCAATGGGTTTGTTACAACCTGATTTCATCTTTATGCTTCATAATAAAAGTTAAATGTATGTAACTGGGGACCCATTATAGCAGAACTCATGTGCAGTTTATTAAATACTAAATACAAGCAAACATGAACACAAACTTGACTTGACTTAAAGACATGAACCTCACAGACAGACAATGAACCAATCATAGTGGGGCACACCAGAAAAAGGAACCAATAAGAACGTGACTTTGATCAGTAGCAAATAAATAATAAATAATAAACATGAACACGAATAAAACCTAAACAGATGTTACACCCTCCAGGTGACGCCTTTATTACGAAGAGTGATCTAAGGTTTCAGCTGCAGGTTCTCATGCTGTGAGTGTTTTGTTTCGTGCAGTGGCGAGTCGCAGGAGGAACCCGTGTATGAGAGTCTAGAGGAGTTCCACGTGTTTGTTCTGGCCCATGTGCTCCGCAGACCCATCGTGGTGGTGGCTGACACCATGCTGCGAGACTCTGGAGGAGAAGGTCAGATGAATCCCCTCTCTAGACCTTCTGTTTGTGGTTCTTTTGTTTTTTCTTAAAACTGAAATCTGTAACTTCTGCCTCTCTATTCTAGCTTTAGGCTGATGTTTAAGCATCATAACAGTGGCTATTTACATACAGAATTCTTAAAGAGAAAAACAGTCTAATTTTAAGACTCAGGCAGAATATAGAAAATGGACATGGTACAATTTTTGAAGCAAGAAAACTTGTAAGACTAAGATTATTATTGAATGTTATTGAAATAATACTAGTAAAGAATATAGTAAAGAATATATCACTTTCAATAAAAATAATGAATGATAATTTTGTAGTTGGAGCTGAAGCTGAAGGTTTGTTTGTCAACTGTTGCTGTTTGTTTGTGTTTGTCTAGCTTTTGCACCAATTCCATTTGGAGGGATTTATCTTCCCCTGGAAGTACCAGCTAACAAGTGTCATCGCTCTCCTCTCGTTCTGGCTTACGATCAGGCACATTTCTCTGCCCTGGTTTCAATGGAGCAAAAGGACGGTTCCAAAGAACAAGGTGAGGAGGGTTTTTATATAGCAAACCTGACTGCTTTCTCATGGTCAATGCAGTTTTTTCTTGACTGTAAACGATACTGTCCTAGAAACAGCAATTGTTTATGGTTGCCAGGAAGTGTTTAAATTTCTTCCCTGTATCCAGCAGGATCTTTAAAAGTTTGCTTAAGTATTGAGTTGTGAATAATTCAAACCAAATAACAAATGTGGATTGGAGAGAGTGTGATTTAGGAAGCCATTAATCATTGTTGTTTGAATGTCCGCAGTGGTGATCCCTCTGACAGACTCTGATCATAAGATGTTGCCTTTGCACTTTGCCAAGGATCCCGGAGCAGCCTGGGAATGGGGGAAAGATGACAACGACAATGTCATGTTAGCAAGGTACACGCTTCAGCTAACAAGTATGAACGATCTCAGAACATTAGTTAACATTCTCCAAAGGTTTTCTGTTACAAGAATGTTCTGGGTAACTAAAATAAGGCATTCAAAGAGTCAAGCTCTTGCAACAATTTTTCTTTTACAATTTTTTTTATATTTGAGCTATAAGGTTCTCTCTCTTTTAGCAGTGTATGCTAATGCTTCCAGTGGTGTAATTTTTTTTCTGTAAACTGTACTTTTCTGGCATTGTGTGCGTTGTGCAAGAAATTACCATTTTACAGTATTTACTGACAGAAGTTGAAATATCAGACTAGTCACATGTTAACATGGTTATTGTTTAAGTCATGTGGTTTTGTAAAGTCTTTTGTGAATTGAAAGAGAGGCACTGCAGTACAATTACGTTAACATTTGACAATGTTCGTAATTGTTTACTACATCTATGCATTGTTATAGAAAATGTTTGTCTTTTCCATGTTTGTTATTTTTAAAGGCAGTTAATGGATGTGTGTGTATATCAGTGCTGTGACCTGCCTGTTGTTTGGTTGTAGTGTGACATTATCTCTGGAGGCCAAACTGCATCTGCTTCACAGCTACACAACTGTCCTCTGGCTTCCTCTACCCTGTGAGGTACAGGTGAGCTTCTTGCCTGAACATGATAAGAATTAAACTGATTCAGTGTGAACTAACTACCACAATCTTAACCGTTTATTTTGACTTCAAATTGTTTTGTTTTATGCAAACACAACTTTACCTCGTTTCAGAAGTTTGTCTTTAAATTGTGTCATTTCTGTGGCATTGTGATGAGTTAGATTATTTTAAGTGTTTTACACATCTGTTGTATAATGGCAGATAAGCATCTAATCATGTTTCAAGCAGTGATTGGTTTTGCAATTGTGTTTGGTGATGCACAAAATACTCATTTTATCTTTTAAGCAATTTATGTGCTCGAGTTTGACTCTATTTTCAGTCCTTAACATCTGATATTCATAAACTTGGCAGGGAGTTATTCTGTGGTCAACAGCAGGAATTTGCAGTGTGGCTTGCATTTGAATTACAGCTGACTTTTCCAGCCTGTATGACCTTTATTTGTCCTCATCCACAGCAGGCTCCACTGGCCCAGCCAGAGTCACCTACAGCGTTTGCAGGAGAAGATGCCCGTACCCCACCGGATTCCGGAGAGTCCGATAAAGAGTCTGTGAGCAGCAGTTCCAATGGAAACGGAGACGGCAGTACTGCTGGAACCAGTGGAACTACTGTCAAAACAAGCGGTGGATCTTCCTGTTCCTCTAGCTCGTCCTGTAACAGCTCAGTAGGAATGACCGGCACAATGGGCAAGGAGAAGGGAAAAAAGGACAAAGATAAAGACAAGAAACGGGCTGACTCTGTGGCCAACAAGCTGGGTAGCTTCGGCAAGAGCCTGGGCAGTAAACTGAAGAAAAATGTAGGAGGCCTGATGACAGGGAAGAATGCAGGTGGGGTCGGAGGCAAACAGGAGGGTCAGGAGAAGAAAGGCTCTCTGAGAGGTCGCAAGGGCAATAAGGACAGCGGTCCCTCCGTTCAGACCGGCTCCGAGGACTCTGGGAAAGGCTCACCGTCCTCGAACAGCGAGCGGCATAATGGGAACTGCTCTGTGGAAAGCGACACTTTTAAATACAGCTCGGACGTGAAAGTGAGTCTCGGCATTCTCCGATCCGCCATGCAAGGCGAAAGGAAGTACATCTTCTCCGCAGTGCTCACCACCAGCAACCGACAGCCATTCCAGGAGGAGATGATCCAGCGCTACCTGTTGGACGCCGAGGAGCGTTTTCGTTCCGAGCAGGAGCAGAGACGAGAGGCTGAGCGGAAAGCAGCAGGGGGGCTCGCAACAACTGCCATATCCCAGCTGAGAAAGGACGGGCCAGATTTGGGTTACCGCAGTTTTGAAAACAAGGAAGAAGCTACTGACAACTCACCTCCCACCTTTAACGCTTCAAAGTCCTCATCTTTCAGCCCAGCAATGTACTCTGGTGTGATTCCCATCCCCAGACCCACCATCATTGACCAGTCTCCTACCCCACTCACCCAGCATCTGCAAATGCACGGCTACATGGATACACGACGACAACTGGCGGGAGGCTGTACTTCCTCTTACCCCGGCCTGCCATCTTATGCTACGTTACCACGGCATTGCCCCCTAGCACAGGGCCCTCCTCATCTCCAGTACCACCCACCCTCGGCCACTTTGGGTAGCCCGTCCCGTATCACCCCCTGCTTGACGTCTTTTTCCCACGAACATGAACTGGAAACTGATTACCCAACCGAACCGATCGGAGGCGGGTACACGAACGGCTTGCGTGACTTGCGCTCTACTTTAGACAGTCGCTGTGGGCTGATGCCCGTGAGACATTATTCTCTAGGCAGTGCAGGTGGCCTGGCCAACCTGCAGTCTAGCAAATGCAGAACACCTGCCTGCAACTTCTACGGCCACCCGGAGACAGGCAATTACTGCTCGTACTGCTACAGAGAAGAGTTAAAGAGGAGGGAAACAGAGCCAGCCATCCATAGGTTTTGAACAGAAAGTTGGCTCCGCCCTCTCTTTCCTAATAGACTCACTGTAGCCCGCAGCTTGAGGCGTGTCATTTCCTGTTAGCGTGACTCTTGCTAACATGGGCGGCCTTTCTGAGTTCCTGAGACTCGGTGGCTGAGAGGACAGTGATAATTGGCCATGGAAATGGGACTGCTGTTGTGTTACATTTGCTGTGGCTTAAAGGCAGGAGGTTTAAGCTTTGTTTAAGCCCATATTTTAAGAGGTTTAAGCCCGTATATGCTTGGTCTGGTCCTCATACCCATCTCTTTGTCTCCTCCTGGTGGCAAAATGTAGAGCACAGGCAATAGACATTGTATTTTGCATCAACACATGAGAAAACATGTTAAGCACAACCAGAAAATATGTATTTATATGAGCTGCAAATTAATGTTATTCACATTGGCCCAGCTTTACTTTGACACTGTTCTCTGTTACTTTATTTATATTCTTTGAAGTCAAACCTGATTGGCTTAAATCTGATGTCTCTAATATTGTGCTTTCTTGCTTCCTCTAAGATTAGACCATTTTTAATCAAGCACACGGAGTCGAACCTTAACAGCTTCATCTCAGCTACTTACTCACATAATGTCTGTATTAGAAGCATAATTCTGTGTTCCAAAGTTTTGGGATCATTTAAAATAACGTACCTTTAAATTTCTGCATAACGATAAGTTGACCTTTCTAAAGAGAATGTAATAGTCTGTAGACATGAATTCCCCTTTCTGATGATAACACATCAGATGCCCCTTTTTCCACAAATGGTACATTGTGCGGTCATGATACTAAAGTATTATATTGTTTGTCTTAACAAATTCGCTCTAGTCAAATAAGGTACTCGCAGATCAAAGAGAGCTGATGTTGAGTACGATTTCTGACAGTTTTGAAGTACGCCGTCTTCAAAAGTTACTGCTTCACCAAATAAAACAGTGTGTTCCTTGATGACTTTGAGGTCCACTACCCTTATTGGCTGGATCACTAGTGCAGGATAACACATTATTGCCCCAGTTACTTATGACAGAGGAGCTGATGGACTTCACTGCACAAATTAAAGCACTTTTCTAATGTCCCAGTGACATGCGTGCAGACGTATAGGCTTTAGACAAGACAATGATAGACTGTTATGTTGCTGTGTTCTTGTCTGGCTATCAGACAGACGTTTTGGAGGTGGAGTTAGTAGCTTTGCTTGTGTGGACTGTCAGGGTTTTGGCTCCACTGTCGTTTCCTAGTTGCCTTTTCTTGTCTAGTTGTCTTAGATCAGTCCTCTAGTCCCAGGGATTGCTGAACTGAATTATTTCTGCTTTTGTTTGCTTCTGGGTTCACAGTGCTGACTGTAGTGTTAGTATTTGTGACGCAGAGAGATTCCTGCAGGTCCCTCAGTTTATAAACTGATGCATCTGCATTTCAGAACAGACCTTTTAAACCCTGTTATGCTGTTATCAGACAGTGCAGCCTCTGTTTAATTCTCCCAAAAATGAAAATACTGTCATTATTTACTCACCTACAATTTCTTTTTCCAGTGGAATATAGATAATCCTGAATGTTCTTTTCCATACAAACATGAATTCTATATTCCTAGAATTTCATGAATCCTCAGCTAACAATTTTAGGTTGTAGAAAGTTTTTTTTTTTAATTTCCATTAAGTAACAGAAACTATTTGTTATTTTGAAATTTCTAGTAACATTCAAAACATTTTTAGACATTGTCCTAACGTTATCGCTTGGTAACATTAAACATTGTTCAAACTAAGTCTGTAACGTTTTTGAAACCTTCCACTATCTACTTAAGAACAACATTTTTGTATAATATTTAGTTGAGAGAACTTTTATTAAGCGTTAGCCACCATTCAGAGAACGTTCTCTGTAAGCTAGGTCTAGATTCTTTAAAAAAATCACCTTTCCGTGTTCCACAGGTTTAAAAAGGACACAAGGGTGAGTTAATAAAGACATGTTTCATTTTTGAGTGTCCCTTTAAACTGAAGCTGTAACTCTCATGGCTCGTGAAATGGGCTTTTTCAGTACTGTAAGGGACTGCTGCTCAAATCATCTTTATTTTATTACGCTGATTATAACTGATGAACACTCGCTTCTAAAACACTCTAAACAAACATCATTAGTCATGCAGGTAATTGTGTAACCATGTCAACTTAAGGCCGCTTCACTTAAAACTTTAACATTTGAGTCACTAATTTGCACAATTTAAATATGCTTAACAAAATTTGAACATAAAATTCTCTTGTACTCATTCAGTATCTTCTGATATCTGGTAGAAGCGTTTTAGTTTTAGGTTCCTTTTGACTATTTGTGTATTAAAGCCCTACATTTTATTTTATTATACTAATAATAATATTATTTTTGCAGCAAAAGAGTTCAGCAAAGAGCAATATTATTTTGATATGTTATCCGCTCTTATAACCAATAGATGGCGCACTTGTTTATGTTTCGTCTGTCAGTTATCGCCTCTGTTTCAATGTAACACCCTTAGTGACCTTGTGAGACTGACAGCTTACAATTCACAGTGTAAATAAGGGACAAAGAAGATACTGCTGCATTTGGATTCAGAAAGTACTTTATATTAGTTTGTTTTGGTCACGCACATTTGAATATAAAATGCAAGCGAATAAGTCAACGTAATTTAACGATGAATTTTTTCTCTTATGTAAGGCAGATACAGTTCATCCAGACATCAGATTTCCTCTCTGCTGATTCGTTTAAAGGAATTCAGTGTGTGAGCGTGTGTTTTGTGTGTGTTTACTGTGTGTGTGCGTCTGGTAAACTGCTTTTTGCAATATACTGCAGATTCAAGCACAAACAAGCGGAAATCGTCTCTGAAATGACAGGCTACTGTCCGCAAGAATTTGTGTTCTTTTTCTTACATGCTTGTAGCTTTCGTTTCTAACGGATCCATTTCTTTGAAGAATGGAAAGATCTTACAAGCCACCTGAGTGTTGGACTTCAATAAGATTGCAAACATTTTTGTATTAAATAAAAAAAGTTGTATAAATATGTTCAAGTTATTTTTGTAAATCTAAAGCAGTTTTACAGTGTTTTTTAAAGATACGAATGTATGCTGTAGGACTGAAACCCAAGTTGAAGTTATTTGGAGTCAGTGTTTTGGCCATATGGACGCCATTGGTTGACTAAGAGAAGCCTCTTGAGAGTTTCTTGTGAACAAACGTATCCATCAGCGATCTGACGAGATGTTATGATTTAAAATATATATATTTGTAGTAAGATTTTTCAAAAGTTTGGAATGTTAAGTTCTGAAACCATGATGTTCTTTCCTATGTGGCTAGTTGTCAAACAGATGGGCCGCCCCAAAATCTCCTAATTTTTGTTTTAATCACATGTTTGAATGCTTTTTTAATGGTGGTGATGTCCACCTGCAGTTTTCACACACTAAATGAATCCTCTTATTTAATACAGCGGGCTTTGGTTTTATGATGTATCTTAGTATTTTTATAGGGTATGTTTTCATGAGTGTGACAGAGCTACTCAACAGCACATTCTGTTTTGCATGACACTGAAACTGTTGCATGTTCAGAACTGGCAGAACTGATATTTGTGCATCACTTCCGGCCGATTGGGCCGTTTGTGGTTCTTTTCAGCTGTTTTTTTAACCCTTTCTCCTTGTTTGAGGGGTGACACCAGACTGTGTGACAGTGCAATCAAGAAGGAAAGAACATGAGACTTTTATGTTTGTTTTATTTTATTTCGTTTTCTTTTTGCACCGTTTTAATAAAATTCTCATTGTATTTAAACAGTTTTTTGTCATGTCCTGTTATTTTGCGCTCTCAGTCATTGTGGAATCATTTTATTAAAGCAAACATCTTGTATTTAAAGGTTTTACACTGACACGTAAGATGCTGCAATTTAATCAAGCAGGTAGAGAGAGGTTTTGATTTGCATTCTTACATCCACTGCACGTAAACTCTCTTATGGTTTTTATTTAACTGTACCTTGATAATAAAAACATTAAAGGCAGGTTGGCGATCTTTTCCAGAAAGTAAAGCAGCCTAAATACAAACATAATATATGTTTGTAAGGCGCAGGCCATAGACTGAAATGATGTCCTACTTGCCTGTCAGACTGTATCTGCATACCTTAACACATTATTGGAGGAGGCGGGGTTTTGGAGAGCACTCTGAATGGGAGGCGGGATCTTATGCCTTCAAAGTTAGCCTGATACTGCTAGCCTCTCCAAAACTGCCTGCCCCTTTAAGGACACACATTTTTAAGAACTTTTTTTTAATTTAAGAGCTCTTTAAGAGCACAGTGTTCAAGAACTACAATTGCCAGAAAACACAAACATTTACTGTATATCTTTGGATGAAAGTGACTTGCAGTGATAGATACTAAAAGCATAAACACACATATAAACAACGACTGCTGGGCAGTGATACACATGTTAGTTGGGTAAACTGATTTCTTGTATCAGGTATTTCAGCAAGATTTAGCTATTGATTAGTTATAATTTAAAAATTTTTTATTAACTTCCTCTCTGGAAGTTAACATTCCTTTCCGGTACATTAAAAAAGTTCTACTAACGTTACTGCAAGAATATTTTTGATAACTTCAAGAGAACTTTGAGATAATGTTAGTCAAAGTTCTGACAATGTTCCCTGCAAGGCTGCTCACTACCACAACAGGTGCACTTTGCCTTGTCTGAGGACATGTCAGTTAACATGGTTTTCTTCATTGCAAAAACGACTGCTTATAATGATTTACTACAGTCATTTTACTGCAACAATGTTTTCTCAATGCAATAATATCTTTGCTTGATTTCAGTTCCTCATATCCTGCGAGAATTTGAGGAAACCGCATTTATAGTAATCGCCAGATGTTTATGTACGTTTTAGCTCAGGAAACCAGTTTATCTGAGCTATTGCTTGAATTCTTTCTCTAATAAATTCAGAGTGAGAGTGTGATGAATTAGTTATAGGATCACTGATATCTTTGGCATCGGCTTTCATTTGTTTTTGCTTTGCAGGTCTCAGTTTCACCCGCAAGTCTTTTCCACACACAGCTCGTTGCATTAGACCCTTTACAGCTGAACTCTGATGCTGTAGCCTACAAACATCACAGTCTAAAAACATCAGTCAGACTCTGGGCTGTCTGGAGTTTCTCTGCTGTGAAATGGTTCTTTGATTCTGTGGTGTTAAGGTAAGTGAGGTGTCCAAAAGCTTTAGGTGTGTTTGTTCTTCTGTGAAGTACAAAATGATTGTGGTGCACAGGTTGTAATTCTTTGCAGACAAATTTGTGATTAGTCTATTTTGTGCACCTACAAAGCTTAAACTGAAGTTAATTGTTGGACTGTGCAAAAGTTGTAGCATGCAAAACTCATGACCAGTTATTTACTTTGCATGTCATATCAAATGAAACTCAAGATCTCTGAGCGAGATAAACTAACAGGTTAACTGGTTTAACTGTTAGACCTCTGAACTTCTTTAGTGCACCAGAAATGTAAAGTGTCCCAAAAGGTTCTTTGCTGAGCTGTATGGTTTTAAGACACTTGAATATACTGAGAGAAATTTTTTACTGCACAAATGTTTATTTGTAGTAGAAAAGGTGGTTCTACAGGCTATAAAAAATGTAAGAAAAAAAACTTCCCTTATGAAAATGAACCCTGGTTTTACTACAGTTAAAACTAAAAGTTAAAGTTAACATGGTTTTGCGACAGCAACCATAGTTTAACCATATTTGTAGTAAAACTATACTTATGGTAATCATTGTGCCAAAAAAGCACAGATGCTACACTTTTACTAAATAGCTTGTTTTTCTTTTGGATACTTAATCGTAAAAAAACTCGCATACTATATACAGCACACGTTGCAAGAGTATTGCATGGTCGCATGGTCTCCACTGATGCTCAAAAATGCTGCCTGTGTAGGCAGCTCACTAGGTTTTGACACACGCCCGTTAAATGACTGAATTCATTGAGTTTTCTGCTCGTACTGGCCCTTTAAGAGGCTTCAGCGTTTTTTGTTACTTTGTAGCGCCCGTGTCGTTTTCACTATGGCGCAGTGGGTGTAAACAAACGCGATGGAAAAACGCGTCGTTTATGTGGGAAATAGATCTGCGTTATAGCTCATTTCTTTATTTTTATATGCGATCATAGCGCGGACCGAGAAACCCACGAAAGCGCTTCAGTGATGCAAACCGGACCGAGATCATCCGATTTCTGTAGCATAAAGCGGTTCAAACCTTCACGTCCAAACCGCTTTCAGTTACACCGTTTATCGTGTTAGTTTGCAGCTGATTTTGGTGGGAGAAAACAATGTTGACGGGGTCGAAAACCACCTTTAAAGTGAGGCAGTTGGTACCAGACATGAAGGTGAGCTTCAACGCTAACTAATGCAATAAATGATCATCATTTATTTATAGTTTTCTGCGTATTTCTGAAAATGTCTCTGTTCAAAATGAATGCAGTTTATTAATAATAATAATGCGTCTGAAGAACGTGTTAGCAAGACTGTGAAAATGAACAGTCAAGGGTTTGATGGTTTTAACACATCTGTGTTGAATTCAGTGCATTTAATAAACAGTTCTTTCTTTTCACCAGCAGGTGAATAAATGTTTTTACTTTTAGCTTTAGTGAAAGTTTTATTAGTTACTTTCTTACTGAGCACAAGAGTCTTTGTTTTTGAAAACTGTATTCGCTGTTTCAGTTCAGTTTTATAGCAGAAACGATTTTAACCTTTTAAGAATCAGTTTTTGCATTAAAAATATGAGGAATACTTATAATAGTCTTTTAAAGTAATAATGAAGCATACATCTGTTATTGTTACTTTGCATAATTAATTTATTGTGATTTTAACCTTCACTGGACTGTGTCTTGCATGGACTGTACTGGAATGTAGTCCCAGTTCTGCATTCTTAAAACTCAATTTTGGTACCTTTTTATCTAGAAGGGTGTGGTGGGGTTTATTTTTCATTCATGCATTAAGAACGCTTGGAGTCCAGTGTACAGATTCCAGCATTTTCAGAATGTCAAAGTCTGTGTTTAATTTCTGCTGTATTTTAATATAAGGATACATTTCCTGTCAATAATCAAATAGTTCACACAGATCTTTTGTCCTGCTCACGCTCATGCCATCATAAACCGTATTATTTTGTGAGTCCATACTGCTCTGATTTTGAATTTGAGGTCATAATGTCTTTATTTTTTTGTGTTTGACTTCAGAAGGTCTAGTAAATAATGCACAACTTATATGGACACCTTTTATGATGTGTTCTGGAGTTTGACAGTGTAACTTGCTTTTATTGTATGAAAGAAAACAGCTTAGGCATTTTTAATGACATCACATTTTTGTTTTATGGAAGTAGAAATAAATCAGGGTTAGAGGATAATACAGGGCGGGTAAATGTTTACAAAGTCTTTATTTCTCTGCTAACGGTTTCTTTAGCACGAGAGCTTGACTGCAGTTATATTTTGCTGGTTCTGTCTCTACCGCGTAACTTATGTTCTCCGGCTATTTTAATCTGCCGCAGAGAAAATGTTGGCAGTTCCCCCCGCCGCAGACGCTGGAGCAGAGACCCTGATGTTCACAACATCTGGCTGTTGCCATGGGAACAGAAAATGTTTCCCTGCCCAGAAAATGAATTCGTAGAAACAGCATCAGTGTGTGTGTCAAGCAGCAAGTTAAGTGGATGGAGCCATCGTGGTACATGGGTGTAGAGGGGGCTTGATCCGGTCACAGGGCGACTGTTGTGCTGTAAATAAATAAAGAGATGTGAATTATGGTCAGACAGTCCCACATTAAAATGCATCATCTTTCAGGTGGTTTAAAGGAGGTTTAGAGCTTAAATTACTTTTAATTGTGAGTCTCCTGCTGTGTGGAAGATTTTAGTCCATGTCATACAAATATTAACGTGGAGAATGCAAGGCTTGGATCAGCTTATTTGACCTGTTATGTGTAACATAAGTCATATTGTGGATGAGTTTAGGTGGTCGTCGGGTTGGTTGTTGGCTGATTAGTGAGGTCAGTTAGTTTCTGCGTTCCATGTATCAGATCTGAGTCATGTAAACCACAGAGCAGCCTCTAATAAAACAGGGATTCCTTCACACAGATTAGTCATCTACATGTTTAGGTATTTTACCTAGTAAAGTGTCCATTTTAACATAGTTTTGCACGTCCCCTATAAACATGATCTGCCAATTCCCTATGGCTCAAACATCAGGTATATGATATAATGTAAATATTGTGCTATATGGAAACGTCCTGCAGTATAATGACCCAGGATCAGAAATATCATCCTATTCATCGTTTTGTTTGATTACAGACGGCACAGCGTCTGTTTATGTTATTGAACTGAAGGCTGAGATCTGGTTTCACTGTGAGATGTTTAAATAAAGGATTTACTGAGTTTTTGTCCAGGAAAGTGACTTATTTAAAAACACAAGGTATAACATATACAGGACTGTGACACGCCATCTAACTGACCTTCAGTCTTTTCTGCACTGTTTCTGCTTTTTATGAGGTTTTAATGAGCTCCATAAGACCGCCAGGGCACTGAATTTTGGCAGTCAGCTGTGGTTTGTGATTTTAAAGCTGTGTTCATTTATGGGAAACTATTTTTATTCTCTAAAGTAAATTATTTATAAGTGTTGATTGTCCATGCAGTGTTGTTACTGTGTTTTTACAGTATGTCAGTAGTTACCAGGGCCTTTCTATGTGGTTACTAAGGTGTCCTGAGTGGTCTTTAGCCCGTTGCTATTGGGTTGCTAGGGTGTTCTAAGTGGGTGATTACTGGCCCAGATCTAAAAATCTCTAAGACAGGGTCACTGTGATATTTTATTTCATAACTTTGTCCATCAGTGTAAAATTAAAGAGGTTTTGCTCATTTGATTGTGTGCTAGTCCGATTTTAAGTCCAGTTTGATCATTCATATACGCTACAGTAACTGGTAATGTACAGTAAGTACTGTAATAAATTAAATTACATGCAGAACTTGGCTGTAGTTGTAAGGATCCATCATGGCTAGACGGTATTGATTTTTAATTTCAGCTCTGTGAGTTTGAGAACACTGCTGCTATGTTTGGAAATCTCAGATGACCGTTGCAGAAAAACGTCAAAGGTTTTATTGAACGAGCTGCATTGTAGCCCAGCGCAGAGCTCATAAAAATAACAAGCCATTGAACAATAGCTGTACTCTCTGAAGCAGTAAGTTTAGGCCTCCTGTCAGGCCCCAAGTTGCCTCATTTAGTTGTAGATTGATGCCCAGCACAAAGGTATATTGTGGTCTTGGTGATGACTAATAAACTTAACAGCGTGAAGTTTGTACTGTGCTCCTACTTTCCCACCAGCTGTGCTGTTGTTGAGCTTCAGGCCTTAATGGTTCAGGGCAATGGAAGGTTTCCAAGCTAGTTTTAGGTTGTAACATTTTAGATTAGAACATTTCTTTAATGTTTCCTAATGTTAAAAATGTTATTTTGAATGTTCTTCATTTTTTTAGACATTGTATTAACATTATTGCTTGGTTATAGGAATTCAAACTTTTTCAATTCTGTATGAATTGAAAAAATATATTCTGTATGTTTTAAAATGTTTCACTGACAACTTGAGAATTTCATTTTGCTATGTGTGATATATAACGTTGTACTAACATTACTGCAAGAATGTTTTTCATAACTTTTTAGAGAACGTTGGACAATGGTCTGAGAACGTTCCCTGCTAGTTGGTTTGTATGTTCCCTGGATTTAAGCTCACTCTCCGGCCGCAGAATTCAGGGGAAGCCATGAGCAATGGAAACTATAATGAGTCTTGGCTTCCTTTTTCCCCAGAAGCTAGAAGAGGGAGAAAAAAGAGGCAATGAAAGAGATTGCATGATAGCAGTGGAGACCACGTGACTCAACTCATGTAGACCTCAGCAGAAATTCACTGAGGGTTTTTTTGCTCTGGTCTTATTTTCTTCTGTTCTTCTCATTATTTCAGTTCCTCAGTTCCTCAGAGTCACGTTTATGAAGCCAGCAAGCTTAGCTATCAGTTTTTGGATCTGTCATTGCAGTTTAAAACAAAATTCCTGGAAGATGTGCACGTCAGATCGGGCCAGACGTTGTTGTGTCGCAATACAAATTGCGTTGTGCCGTATTTGTTTAGTTGCAACAATGCATGGCGCTTTATTTATTGCACGTGGTCTTACTGCCAGAAATAAATCGCATGAACTGAAACTCCATTTATTAGGTTATCTAGAGTAAAACAATGTATATATAGAGTCAGGAAGTTAATTTTTGCATCTTGTTTTTTGCAAAAACAGGCCACTGCTCCAGTGCATATAAGTTTGAAAGGCAGTTCTGTTTTTACAGTTTTAGTAGTGATGATGTGCATTTTGGACGACTTATTAATCTTCCTGCTTGACTAAATAAAAAAATGGTTCACCTAAAATTATACTTTTTATAGTTAACTCATTTTATAGTTTGCAGAATGCCCAATTTACTTATTATCCACACAGTAACTTTTGTAGACATGCTCTGTATAACAGGTTTTATTTTCTCTGTGTATTTGCTACAGGAGAGGATGTTGAGTCACAGTAGGGTTCACGCTCGAGGGAGAGACGTTCTCGGCCTCTGCTGTTTACCAGGTAAAGTCAGAATAAACCGCCTTCTGTTGCAGAGTGTTTTAGATGCTGTGTTTTTACCTGTACTGGCAAACAGCAGTTACAGGCTACTTACTCATTGCTTTGGGAACGGGTAACTTGTTATGAGTAAGTTACTCTGTTTTGACAACAGCTAAACTACTATTGCACTACTAAACAATTAACCTAAGCTGCAATGTGTAATGTTGCAGCTTTATCTCTCTATCGCCACCTCTGTTTGGAACAGAAAATTGCAGGATACCTGCAGAGTTATTTTCTTAATGTGGATTAATGTTCTTAATGTTTAAATTCTAAGCAACTGCTTGTAAGAACAAACTACAAATGCTGTACCATTCCAACACCACACATGCAGTTCAGTAGCTGAATCTTGTTTCTGTTTACAGACGTGAAATTATAAATCATTATTATAAACCTTCTATTGTGAATCAGGCTAAGTTAAGGAGTCACATACTTGCTGAATAACTGATTTTATCCATTAACCCAGAAATGTTACGCATTGCAGTTTTAAGTTAGTTACATTTAATACTTTTAGTTAGTGATTCCCAACACTGGTCAGGGAAGCTGGTCTGGTCATTGCAGGCTGTGTGGTACGATAGCAACACGACCCTGCGGGTGCGAATGGTCTTAGCAAACAATCATTGTGCTGAATGCCTGTCGAGTCACAGCAGCCCCTCGCCATAATGTTAGCCTCAGCAATGTTTTAAGCAGAAGCTTATTCAGGAATGCCGACGGGTTCGGAGCACGACCCGGCCAACCTAATATTTAACACTTCATAATAGGGCTTACACTCACCACGTCTGTGGGAGCAGAGACCTTTTCCCACTGTGTTGACTTTTAATAGATCTCCTCACCTCAATGAATAAACACAGACTCCCTCCACTCACAGACAGGTCATTCTTTGTTGTTTTTTAGCTTGCGTAGTCACTGCACGCACACCTTTCTGTATTTACCAGGGTTTTAAAGCTTTCACTGAAATATAATAGGGACCCAAAGCATACCCTTGTGGGGCTCCCTTGTCAGCTTGAGTCCAATGATTGAAGCTCATGTGCCACAGCTCTATTCATAACAGTGCAAACAGCATAGTGTGGTGTGTGTCCAGTCAATGGAATGGACAGATTAACCATTCAGGGTCAAAGGACTCATATTACAGAGATCTGTGGACACAGGCAGTGTTATCATCGGGTATGGACGGTCGTGAGACTCTACCGCCATTCTCAGATAACCGTCAGACTCAGAACAGCAGAAACTGAGTCATCTGCTGGGGGTGAAGAGCTCAGAGGATTCAAAACAGCCATGGATGGAGATTGTGTATACTGTATACAGCCTAGTATTTTTCAAACATAGTATGTTTGTACTTAAATTAAGCATGCAAGATCAATTTATGTATGGTCATTTTGCATTTTTAAACAAATAAAAAAAATCTTAAAACGTAAACCTCAAAATGTCTATTTAGGCAATTGCTGTTAAAGGGACAGATCACCAAAAAATGAAAATTCAATCACCCTCATGTCATCCCAAACCTGTATGACTGTATTACATCGTTTATCAAACAACACTAACACCTATTGTCCTCCATTGTATGGGCACATAATTTCTGTTTTATGTACCACAGAAGCAAAAAGGTCATAAAGGTTTGGATGACTTGAGGGTAAATGTTGTAAAAATTTTAAATTTTTCAATGTCTCAATCTTTCTAAAGTCTTGCCCTTCTTAAACATTTCAGCCAAAAATGACTGACAGATTTCTGACTGGCAGTAATGTTGTGGTTAGATCCTTTTGTTCTGTTTACTGTTACCAGTATTGCCACGTCCTCTTGCATGTTTGGACTATAAATATGGGCAGATGTGGGTACTGATTTTCAGTATTTGGCCCTGATAGTACACATTATAACCGACCACTAATGGTGCTTGTCGGAATCCCCACCTTCTGTTGGGTCCACTGTCTACATGATGTCATCATTCCCAGCCTCTAATGATGCGTTCATGTGTGCACTGGTGCTGTTAAAGGCGGGATGTTTTGATACAGAAACATTTTTTGTTATGCTGGTTGAAAATCTCTTCACAGTCTGATAGCATCACTAAGTGGTCAATATATATATATACACACACACACACACACACACACACACACACACACACACACACAATTATGTCTTTTGTGGAAGGCACAGGACCATAATGTTCATCCAATCGTTGCATTCTGTCTGAATAGGACTGGATGTCCTACTTGCCTGTCAGACTGTGTGTTCAGTATTGGAGGAGGGTCTTATGCTTTCAGAGCTAACTTGCTATTGCTAGCCTCTCTGAAATTGCCTACCCTACCCTTATCTTTGGGAATGTGGGATTCACCTCTGCATAATTTCCCATTCACGAGACATTCCCAGACATGAAGTCACTCAGTAAGACCTGGAAAAAGCAGGTTGACGGGACTCGGAGAAGTCGGAGTGATTTTCACTGGTAGCGCATACAGCTCTCAACTGAGAGCGAAATTTAATGCGAAACAAATGTTGAGAAACAAATCAAACCAGACATGTGCTTTAAATTTAAAGAGCAGCATCACTCGGCTAAAACCAAACACAACTGAAATAGATTGTTGTGATTAAAATGTAGTTTGTTTAAACTGAGAAGTGAGTTTGACAAACTGAAATGATTGGGAATTCTGTGGAAGGCAAGTGTGTGTTTTGTTGCTGTCCGTCTCTGACATCTGTGTCCCATGATGCTTCAGGAATGGGCCTTGAGATCCAATGTGCCCACGAGAGTCATAAAATTTACAAAACCGGCCTGGAAAATTGACCACAGAGGCATTATGAGCAAACAGTCACTTTATGTGTGTGAGATAGTTTGAGGCACCACCCAAATAAAACTGCTGTCATCTGTTTCTTTTATTATTGCGTCCCTCAAAAAAGAATGTGATTCATCACAACAGAATTAAACTGTTGCATTTTTTACAGTCTTTACAAATAAAACTAAAAACCCACACAGACTTTTATATTTAAATCCGTGTGTGTGTGAGTGTGTGAGTGTGTGAGTGTGTGAGTGTGTGTGTGTGAGAATGTGTGTGGGAGTGTGTGGGAGTGTGTGTGAGTGTGTGGGAGTGTGTGGGAGTGTGTGGGAGTGTGTGTGTGAGTGTGTGTGTGAGTGTGTGTGTGAGTGTGTGTGTGAGTGTGTGTGTGAGTGTGTGTGTGAGTGTGTGTGTGAGTGTGTGTGTGAGTGTGTGTGTTCCACAGGAATTGGTTGGGTCACACACACATTGTTTAGCTGCTTCTGCTTAACCAACCAGCACTGTTACTATTTACTTACACTTGGAGTCAAAGATTTGCCCTGATAACCAACCACAACCCAGTGGAGAATTTTACATGGGCAGTCCTCAGTGTTTTTTCTAAAATGTTTTCTTTGTGACTTAAATTTCAGATAACAATAACAAAAATATTATTAATATTATAATATTAATGTATGAATATTAATCAAACCCAGTGAGCACTATTTGCGCTGCTAACGCAGTGCTCTACCCATTGAGCTACAGAAATGCTACAGAAGATGAGGGTTTCCTGTCTGAACCTCACAGGAAGTAGACGAGCCCACCGAAACAGGCTCTGTACACACACCTTGTTCAGTGTGTCACCACCTGATGTTCTTCTGATCTCTGTTAGAAGGAAACATAATGGAAACGTTAAACTTGTGTGTTGAAAGTGTGATTGATTTTCTGGGCTCTTCGAGTGATCTCTGTTTCCTCGTGTGTGATTGGTTTAATGTTTCTCAGGGGAGTGTGTGCTGCAGAGAGCTGTGCTGGTGAGGAAGAAGCTGTCGGCTAAAGAAGGAGGCGGCTGGTTACCTGGAACGCTCTTCTGCACTTACTTCAGGGTGGCGTTTGTGCCTCAGGACGGACAGAAGCCCGATGTGAGTGAATGTTCTGGGGAATGAGAATGTCTCTGTTTACTGTGTGAAATAAAACCTTGACTGAGGTTTTCAAACTCTCTGACAGTCTGTGATGATCATCTCGTCTAACATCTTCTGCAGACATTCATCCTGATGGTTTCTGTTTTCTCTTCATCCAGGATAACGCAGATCCTGTGCTGCTTGGAGACCACGATGTAGCTCTCTCCTCTATTGACAAGGTCGTGGCAGGTGAGGTGGTCTTTCCTGAGGTGGTCTTTCCTGAGATGTATGATAAAGCAGTTAATGTCACAGTCCAGCAAGTCTTAATGGTCCTGAAAATAGACTTTATATTTCATCCATGATGCAGCCTAGTCTAAGGTTTAACCTCAGCTGTGAAGTTTTTAAATGCATGTGAATGTCTTCTGCAGTGGGACCTTCTCGTACCAAACTGGTGACCCCCAACTGCTCTCTGAAGTTCACCCCAGAGGAACTGGTGCTGTACTGCCGGGATCTGCGTGTCCTCTGCTTCCTGTTTGACAGACTCACACCTGATGCTCAAGCTGTGGAGGTTTGTCTTAATATAACAGTTTAAGAACACAAAACGTGAACCAGGAACATAATTAAAAGGCAATACAGATGCCCACCAATATCTGTGCCATTGAACCTGACGTCTTATTATTCAGAAATCTATAAACATCTATAAACTTCAATTTTCCTTAAAGGTAGGGTAGGAAAAGCTAGCTCTGAAAGCATAAGATCCGCCCTCCCTCCAAAACAAAAACTGGTATAAAACTACATGGTTTGACAGGCAAGTAGGACATCCTACAATTGCATTTGGACCGAATGCAATGATTGGACGAACATTTAATGGTCCTGCACCTTCCACAAAAGACATTTATGTAAATATATTTATAAACATTGTATTTATATAAAATCACCTACCCTGCCTTTAACCTGAAAGGGCCATAGATGGTGTATTCTAGCGCCCCTTGTGGCAATACTGAAAATGCAACACAAGAAATTGAATTGCAGTGATGAATTTCAGAGCAAAGTCAAGCCTGCCTTGTAAGTTTTTGTGCTTGTGTATTAGGTTATGCATGAGATCTTAGTGTTGTTAATCATCATATATAACTAAACTTTCTTGCAGATAACATATACCATTGCTAAAACCTACCAGCCACTGAAGCCTGGAACCATCCTCTCCTTCCAGAACGCTGCGTTGGGAAGCATTGGTGAGTTGCTGTTTATCCTCGTGTGTTTTTACTAAAAGGTAAAATGTATTTTTATATTATTTCATGTCATTGGAAATTGCCTTTCTTTTTTATTGTGTTTATTTAGTGTGAATGTGAAAACTTGCTTTTTTAATCTCACGTTATAAATGCAAAAACAATCAGCCTTTAAGCAATTTCTGATTAAATGCCGGGATATGGAGTTATATCAAGCTAAAAGGTTGAGAATATTGATTATTTTGGCTCTATCAGCCACCCACCGCTGTAAACTCTTGTTTGATATTGAAATGAATGATTGAAACATGAGCTGTTTCAGAGAGAGAAAGTCAAGCGGATGAATAATGGAAAGTAATTTGAAGCAGATCACCTTCAAGCCCTTTTCAGTCTCGTCAAGTTTGTTTGTGTCAATGAACGTTAGCTTGACTTGAGTTCATAGTTCACGGGAGGTTTCGCATACACACTGTTTCCTGTAACCAATCCAAGACTTCAGTGCCTCCATTCGTGTCTATAGAGATGAAGCAGTTCCTAAGCAACAGACGACGTGACCCCAACATGAACTGGTTTGAGTGTTCGTCAGACTGGGAGCAGGAACTGGAGCGGGTGGGGGCCGCCGGCTGGAGGGTCAGCTCTGTTAATGACCGCTTTGAGATGTCCACCAGGTGATCATTCTCATTCCTGTCCTTCTCAGTTCAGTGTTTGTTATCAGCCAGTAACTGTATCTGCTGGTCAATCCACAGAAGTGTTTAATCTGCTGGCACATTATGAAATGTTCATTTACATTTAGGCATTTAGCAGACGCTTTTATGCAAAATAACCTTTCAAAAGAGAAAAAAGCAATTCATCTTAATAAACAGTTTTTACATCAAGATGTTGCACTGTAGGCAATATACAGTAATATATGCAGTATTAATACTGTAAATATTATTATTAATATTAATACTAATAATATGATATATGAAGAATGCAGTAAGAAGTGCACTAGTATTTATTTCTGAACATGGTCCATACTTATTAAAACAATAATTAAAACATGTCTGTTTAAACAGACTTCCTGTCATGTTGTTTAAAACCTTTGTCACTTTGTTTCAACTGTGGAAGATAAATGAAGACAGACACAATGTTACAGACTGAGTCTCAGTCATCATTCACTTTCATTGTATGGATTAAAGAACAGGCTTAACATAGTTAAAATTCTTGCATTGCACAGATGAAATAGTCATATGGGTTTGAAATGGCATGATGGGATGACAAAAGTTTCATTTTTAGGTGAACTGTGCCTTTAAGTTTATTTATATATGCAAGACCAGTGAACTCACAGATGGACTTATAATGTCATGTTTGTTCAAAGCATGTGCAGTCATAGGCCAGTCGTGTCATATTGGAAGCAGAAACTGCTCAGATTTTGTCGTTTTGTGTGTTTTTATAGTCTGCCGAGATTCATTGTGGTTCCTCAGAGAGTTTTAGACACAGAGCTCAAGAAAACATTTGCCCATTTCAACGAGGGACGAATTCCAGTGAGTTTATTGTACTGTTGACAAACCAGCAACCACTTTAACACAAGAATTTAAAAGAACTGTCCTTTAAAGCTGCAATCCCTAAAAAACACTTTTTTTGTTTAAAAATGAACAGAAATCAGTTATTGAGCAAGTATATAACAGATCAGTGTTCAACACGATCTCCTTACGTTACCCTTATTTACAACATTTCAATTTATGACTTGCTATATTTGTTATATATTTATACTTGTTATATTTATGATTTATGAGCTGTCAGGTCCAGTTTCCCAGATGTCAGACTTGTGGTCACGTCAGGTCTGAAAACAGAAACAAGATCCTGCCACTAAATTGTTCTCGTTCTTACAGCAGTTGTTTAAATTTGGAAATTGTCATCCACGTTAGGAAATTAATTTTAATGTTATGTTTCGAACAGAGATGGCGACAGAGAGTCAAACGTTACGGATTGCAGCTATAACGCAGCCCAGCCTGTCACGCTGCAGGTCAAGCATTTTACATGAATTAATATTTAAATGTGACTCCTCCCCTCAGCGATGGTGTTGGCGACATCCGCGTGGCAGCAACTTACTACGAACGTCCAGCTTCCAAAATAACATCTATCACGAGAAGGAAGACATCAGGTTGGCTTTATTCCAGACTAGCTTGAGATGATATTCCAGATCATTCCAGATCATTCCAGATCATTCCAGATGGACAGTGATGGAGCTCTTGTGTTGTGATCTTCAGGAATCTGGAGCTGGTGCTGTTCGGCGGTCAGCAGCTGTGTGTGATTGTGGATTTGGGAGAGGAAATGCCGTCACCCGGAGACATCCAGGTGGCTCATTCCAGACTCCGGACCCTCTGTTTGGGCGGTCAGTAAATTTGGTCTTTTCTCAATGACAGAATTAGGTTTATACAAGGCAGCATGCATCAGTTTTTGGTTTAAAAGGTAGTGAAACCATGGTTAATTTGTGGTTACCATGGTTTAACTGTAGTAACCATAATTTTTGGGTTTAAACTGTAGAAAAAAACATTAGTAGTAATAGTAACAATGGTTTTTAAATTGCAGTAAAATTAAATTTTTGGGCTTTAAATTGCACTAAAAACATGGTTAAGTTTAATAAACTAGTTAACAGAAGCCTAGAAAGGAATACCAGCTGTGCTGTTTTGTTTAGTTGAGTATGTTAAAGGAAAAGCTTTGTAGTTATTATTTACTCACACATGCATGACTTCCATGAATACATAATGAGGCTTTTGAAGAATGTTTGTGCTGCTCAGTTCCATACAGTGAAAGAACATAATGGCTGTGAGCTGACGTCAAGCTCCATAAAACAAAAAGGGCAGTATGTTCTTCTAAAATCATGTGATACTGTAGGTGTGTGTGAGGAACAGACTGAAATTCAGCTCACTGAGTGCCGTACAGTGACGTATGACTTTTGTTTTGAATCTTTTTTTTTAATTAAATTGATCTTTCAGTAAACATGGGGCTTTTTGTGCAGCTGGTGTAGGGAAGCTGATATGGTTTCTATTTAAAGACAGAGTTGTTGTTTTGTCCAGTCTTAAATTCTTCCTGTGGGGAACCTCACACAGACCCGCTGCATTCCTCACTGGAATGTGAGGCGAGCAGCTGTGGGTTCGAGTCTCTGAGGGCCGGCTGGCTGCACGGACTGATGTTTCTCCTGCATTTTTCTGTTGTGTGATGCTGTAGAACGCTGGAACGTTTCTGCCGGTACTGAGATTAAAAAGTGGCACTCAGTTAAATTCAGTTTCTCTCTTCACACAGATATCTCATCGTCTGTATCAGTTCCAGATGATAAGTGGCTCTCCACACTGGAGAGCACACGCTGGCTCGACCACACCAGGTATATATGTATGTGTATATAAATGTATGAGGGTAGATATGCTGATTGTAACAGTGTCGCAGTATTTAGTGTTTCTCAGCAGTTTATTGGCTGATTCCACAGACTGTGAATGAATATAGTAAAATAAGAACCTGCATTGTATTCAGTCCATTGTGTGTGTGTGTGTATGTGTTTACCTGCTGTGTGTGTATGTGTTTGTGTGTGTGTGTTTACCCTGCTATGTGTGTGTGTATGTGTATGTGTTTACCTGCTGTGTGTGTATGTGTTTGTGTGTGTGTTTACCCTGCTGTGTGTGTGTGTGTGTGTGTGTGTTTGTGTGTGTTTACCCTGCTGTGTGTATATGTATGTGTTTGTGTGTGTGTTTTCCCTGCTGCTGTGTGTGTATGTGTTTACCCTGCTGCTGTGTGTGTGTGTGTGTGTGTGTGTGTGTGTGTTTACCCTGCTGTGTGTGTGTGTGTGTGTGTGTGTGTGTGTGTTTACCTGCTGTGTTTAATGGGATCATCTTCACAGGTGCTGTCTGAGAAAAGCCGCAGAGGTTGCGTGTTTACTCAGAGGAGGTCACATGACTGTTGTTCTCCAAGGTCAGTCGTGTTGATCATTAACACCCATCTGACCCGTGTCTGAACCTTGACCTCATTAACACATGATGACTTCATACTAAAAGCATTTGTACTGTAATATAAACAGAGGATTTGACTGCTTAATGAGTCTGCTACAGGTGTTCTGGTTGTTTCCATTAATCTAGCCAAAAATCTCCTTAATAATATCAGAACTTACCTATTGGTTCTGATAAAGTCAGCTTTACTGTCAGCCATACTGTACATTATCTGTACAGTAAAGTCTGTTTTACTGTTAGCTTTACTGTCAGCCATACTGTACATTATCTGTACAGTAAAGTCTGTTTTACTGTTAGCTTTACTGTCAGCCATACTGTACATTATCTGTACAGTAAAGTCTGTTTTACTGTTAGCTTTACTGTCAGCCATACTGTATATTATTTGTACAGTAAAGTCAGTTTTACTGTACATTAAAGCTTTACTGTACATTACCATTTGCAATGTGAAGCGATTTAAAAAAAAAAAACTTGCTTCACTATAAAGATGTTAAAAAATATGATTTCAGTATCTTCTTCTAGCCTATAAACCAATAACCAGTGACATCTGGCCACACCCGCCCTCCAATTCTTCAAATTCCTGTTTGAGTTTGAAGTCCTCGAACCGTTTGTGTTTCTCAGCGTAACCCACCGCTGCCCTCCAATAATCATCAATATCTTCTGTGTCTTGACAACCAGCACAGAACTTCAGGAATTAGTTTTTTAGATAAGCTTGACACTCAATCCATCACTGTTCAAACCTGTTTACCACATGTGTGCCGGGCAGACATACAAATAACAGAAAACCTCTCAGCCAGTGTTTAAACCATATTCTGATGTTAAAACAATTCAGTCCTTTTATGTTCAAAGCTGCTGTGACGTTTTTGTTTAACAAATGACGGTTTCCAGACAAGTTTCTTGAAGTTAAAGCTGTAATCCATAACTTTATTTTACATTTATTCATTTGGCAGATGCTTTTATCCAAAGTGAATTCAATACATAATTTTTTTATTTTTATCAGTACTTGCATTCCCTGGGATCGAACTCCCAACTTTTGCACTACCAGTTGAGCTACAGGAAAGCATTATTTTGGTTAAGAATGAACGAAAATCAGTTATTGAGCAAGTACATGACAGATTAGTGTTCAGCACGTTCTTTATAATCTGATTTGCAACAGTAATTTATAATATTAATTTATCATTTAAGCTGTCATGTCAGAATTCATGGGAAATCGTAAACAGAAAGATGGCGAGCCGGATACTATATCAAAAGTTAGGCAAACGTTATGTATTACAACTTTAAAGCTGATTTTTATTTTAATTACATGCTTGTATATTTTGTGGTTGTGTTCTGTTCAGTGATATAAGTGCCTGTAACTGAGTTTTTTGGAGGCAGTTGTCTGTGCTGAGATTGGTTTGTGTTCCTCAGAGCCGGAGGACAGAGACATGAATTGTGTGATCAGCAGTCTGGTGCAGCTGATGTGTGACCCTCACTGCAGAACTGTGAGTGGCTTTCAGAGTCTGGTTCAGAAAGAGTGGATCACAGCTGGACACAAGTTCTCAAGCCGGACCAACTACCACCGTGACTCTGACAAAGAGGAGGTAAGACAGAGACCATTTTACCCTTTGTTATGAGGTTGTGTCTATTGTGTCTGTGTATCTCTGTCTATCCGTCCATCCATCCATCCATCCATCTATCTATCCATCTATCATCTACTCAACTGCATCACTGATGCTTTAATGCTTAATGATGAATTTGCAGTGTTGAGATCATGGTTTGGATGAAATGTGTTCTGTGTCTTGCTCTCCGGCAGGCCCCCGTGTTCCTGCTGTTCTTGGACTGCATGTGGCAGCTTTGGGCTCAGTATCCTGCACGCTTCCAGCTTACAGAAGATTACCTGCTGGCACTGCATGACAGTCTGCAGCTTCCACTCTTCAGCAGCTTCCTGGCCAACTCTCAGAGGGAGAGATGTCGCCGATCACAGGTTTTAAAGCATTTTCAGAACACGCACTCAAACTACTTTGAAGCTATAGCTTCTCATGGTACAAGTTACTCAAGTTAAACAGTTAAACTACATTCATGCCTCACTTTTACAGTGGTTATTTACACTACAAATGACTAGCAAACAATAGCAAACTACACTGATGCTATTTAAAGGGATAGTTAGGCAAAAAAATAATTTGTTTTATGCTATTGTTTTCTCACCCTCATGTCATTCGAAACCTGTGTGACTCTTTTCTTCTGTGAAACACAAAAGAAGATATTTTGAGAAATGTCTCAGTGGTTTTGTGTCTATACAGTGGAAGTGAACGGAAAGTAAAATATCTTGTTTTGTATTCCTCAAAAGCAATTTGCAAGTTTGGAATGACATGAGGTTGAGTAAACGATGGAGAAATTTATCTAATTTAAATATCTTTACTAGTTAGATATCCAATCAAGTTTAAACCATAATATAATTTTGAAAAATAAATTTATGCTTTTTGACTGTTCACTGTGTAACATTTGGTATTTTGACAGTGACCTGTTTTGTGGATTCTATAAGCCTCTGGAAAACACATTTGAAATTTGTGATGAAAATATTTCCTACAGCATCTTCCTCAGAGCTACACACCAGTCAACGGTCTGAGCGATTTGTCCATGTGCGGCTCAGATGAACCAGTGGATCCTCCGTTTCCTCCGGTGTGGGACTGGGCCCTGCAGTACAGCGGGCCTAGACGAGCCCGCTTCACCCAGCCTGTGTCGCAGCCCACCTGCCCTTCACCCGTCCTGAACGGAAACCTCAATACTAACCTGGAGCGCAGCTGGGTGAGATTTACTGCAGTCCGTTTAAAAACAGCTAATCAATAAACATTAGGAAAGCTGTTCTGTGAATTAGATGTTAAACTTCCCCTTATCTCAGCTTGATTCTGCCGGTTTGTCTGTAATAGATGTGTTGTAGGTCAGAAAAGCATCAGTTGAGGTGCAGTATTGATCAGGCATTTAATTGTACAGGACAGAGACATTAATTATGTGATGATAGAGCTTGTGTTAAGATAATAACCATTGATTAATGTTTTCCAGGCCGCCCTAGTTGTCTGGAAATCAAAAGGACGTCTTTAAAAAGAGGCCAATCTGTGCCAAATTTAGATCAGATTTCTAATTGGGCTGTCAGGCTGAGTGAAGCTCTTTATTACCTTGTTAAAGAGGTTGTGTTTGTTCTCTCTGTCTCTCTCTCTTTCTCACGCTCTCTGTCTCACTGTCTCTGTCTTCTTTCACTCCCCCTCGCTTTCCCTCGCTTACCCTCTCACTGTCACTTGTTTTGCTTTCTCTCTCTCTCTTTCTTACTCTCTTTTTCTCTTACTCACTCACTCACTCACTGTTTTTCTTTCCCTCTCTCTTTTTCTCTCTCTCTCTCTCTCTCAGCACAATGATGGGCTTCCGGGTTCTGTGTTCCTGCTGTCTCGCAGTTCCTTCTCCAATCCTTCCAACCTTCTGCCCTGGAGAAGCGGAAACTCGGGCTCGTACTGGAAGAGTCACCGCAGGGCTCCGTCCTCGGAGAGTTTGTCCGGTCTGGAGCGTCTGATCCGAGCCTGTTCACTCTCTGATCCCTCAGAAAACAGCCCAGCCCTCCACGACCCGCACGAGCCGCTGCTGCCGGTGCTCATGGGGCCGTGTGTGAGACTGTGGAGGAGCTGCTATCTGCGGAGTTCACTTCATCCTCAGGTGATCACAGATCTGAACACAGATCACCTGTGATCACCTGTTATCACCTGTTATCACCTGTTATCACCTGTTATCACCTGTTATCTTATATCTATTTATAAATCATATTTGTAGTTTTTATTTTATATAATATGAATTATTTTATAGTCATTCGTAACATTTTTTTGTGTATGTAATAAAAGTGTGTTTCTCTTATAAAGTAGCATTGCTATAGTTGTCCAAAAAGTATGTAAAGTATATAAAAGTGTAGAAGAATTGTGATTCTGTACACATCCCAGCTCCACCAAGATATCCACAAGTGACCGCTTGTGATCTTAAGTGTTTATGTAACAGTGAGTCTCTTGCGCTCTCTCTTTCTCTCTCTCTCTCTCTAGGCCTTCACACACCCCATGTCTTCCTGCACACAGCATCCATTGGAGCAGCTGGCCTGGGAAGTTCAGGACCTCAGAGAGAAACTCGCTCAGGCTTCTACCAGACGCCCTAAAAACCAAACCAGGCAGCAGGAGTCCAACCTCAACCAGATTGCCAACAACGGCACCTTCCTCTTCTCCTCTTCCTCCAGAGCGTGTCAGCAGCAGCCCCCCGCCAGCAGAGGTGCAGCCCACCCCTCCAACCCTCCCAGAGCTTTGAGAACCGTGTCCGAGCCACCCAGGATTAACGGCAAGCACACGTTTCTGTTCGGCCACCAAGAGTCACAGCCAGCGCGGTACACACCCTCCATTAGTGCCAAATACCCGAAACAGCCAGAAAACACGCACTGATCCGTAGCAGAATAACACAGCGACCCCTGCTGTTTGAGTTATGCGAGACATTTAAACATTTATTACGGTACAAACCAAGACCTTAAGAAAAAATGTTTCTGTTTAGTTTCTATGCATCTGTGTGGATTAAAAAAGACACTGATTGGCATGGAGTTGTTTTGAATGAATAGTCATGCATTGTTTAAAAAAAAAAAGCTTGGTAAAAATTCTTAATTTCACAGGCAGGATTTAGTTATCTAGAGAAAGCTGTAGTTTTGGACAGTGTGTTTTAGGTGATAATAGAGTGTAATAATGGTGATAATATTGAATTGTGGCTGCATGTTACATTTAAGTGTCGAAGTTTCGTGTTAAAATGTTGATTTGGTAGCTGCAACGTCTGTGAGGTTAAGCAGTCATTCGTGGTACAGTAGGCCAGTAAAATAACAAAAAAGACGTAAAACAGGAAGAAAAATGGCTGCTATCACTTTAACACAAAGGTTGTGCATTTCTTTGTACAGCCACCAGATGGGGAGCTTAGTGAGTTTAGTGTTGACCAAATGAATTCTTGCCTCTTACGGCACATTCGTGTCTTGTAAATTATGCATTTTTGGTATTTTATTAATAGTATTACAACAAAAAAAGAAAGAACTGGGGGAAAACAAGATAAGATGCAATATCTCTGACATTACAAACTTTATTTATAGGCTGCCTTTGCATTTTCAGTGGATGTGTAAGTGTTATTTCATCATGAAAGTTTCGTGATGTATTTTTTATCGTTTCGTGATCAGAAGCAACAAAATGAAAGTGTTGGTAAGAAGAAAACAGAAGATACCACAAGACCTTAATTCTCATGTTAAAGGACATTTTATATCCTGATTTTTTGTTATTTTTTATCTTCTGTGCATGATTTCAGCCACTGCAAAGTTCCGGGGCTTGTTTCAATGTGAGCGTTCATTTCTTCCAGCGTTATCTGTGGCTTATTTGCATGATTGCTTTTGACGGATTGATGGATTATCTGCAAACTGTGCTGTACACAATTGCCCGGTCTCTTAAAATCAAGCACTTACGTGGGTTGTGATGTGAGTTACAAGACGGACAGTTCCAGATCTGTCATTAAAGATGAGTTACAATGACAAAAGTGGCACTTAAAAATCAAGAGACCTGTTTCACACTGCATGTATTTATTTTCACATACAGCACTCAGATTCTGAGCAGGTAGAAGGGAAAACAAGTGAAAAACATTCATTTTGGTCTAATTTGAAGTTTTCAAATTAGCTTCATTAGGCTACGTGCTATGTAAAAAAGTCACACACACACAATGATAGCCCTACAAACAAAACGTTTTAAAATAATACAGACAGAATCCAGATTATTAGGCAGTGTAGATTAATTCTGGGTAAATGTAAAAGTAAAATCTTTTTTGTGTAAATTGGATTTCATTACAATTGTAAAAGGTAAGAATTCTCAATAGCTAATACCTTGCAATGAATTTAATGCACCTTGCACTGTTTCTATTAAATGAAACAGTGTAGTAACCCAGAAATCATTTATTTTCTGTATAGACACAGCTGTGTGCTGTGAGTCTGTGGCTTCACATACGTACTGCTTATGCATTCAGTGTGAAACTGGTCTCACTCCAGAAGTTTGACTTTCATTCCCTCTGAGAAGAAAGAATGCTATTGTATTAACATACGGTACGTTTATTTTCATCCTAAGTTTCACCCTGACTTTTGTCACGTTTCAGTGCCGGTAATGTGAGGTGACGAATATGAGTTTCAGCAACAATTAAGTGAACTTGGATAAAGTGTAAAAAAGTGGATGAATCTGATTGGTTCAGTTTCTTAGATATTTGGTTGAGTTTATTTAGATGCTTAAATATAAGATGGCACAAGAAATGCTTTCAGTTAATGCAATGACTGAATACTTGTGTCTTTAAACTGATTTAGAAACCTGATCCAGAGTCAGAGTTTTATCATTTTGATCCTTTAAGCTTCCACAGGGACAAATCACTGCCTCTTGCTCCTTGTCTTATTCTTTTGTAATAACCTTTATTGGCACATTTTAGATAAATAAATACATCGTATAGTTCCTAAATACATTTCTTGGATGTTTTTTTTTAGCAGTGGTTATTCTGGCTTATTAAAAATATATGACACGTGAACCCAATAGTTCAAACAACCTTCGTATCTTATCAAAATAGTTATTTACAACGTAAACACTTTACAAAAAGCATTACAACATAATATATATTTAAAAGTCATGAACTGCAAAGATGCGTAATAAATAACAGTTTACATCAACATCAATCATTACAAAATTACAAATAAACACAGAGTTTAAAGGTAACGGCGATGAGTTTTACTAAATGTATATCATCTGGAATTAAACTCACTTGCACATAGAAGAGAATGTAAATTGAAAATGAAAGTACTAATGAATAAACAGCCTGTAGTTTCTGTATTCATCACCAGATATGATGTAAAAAGCTCTTATTTTTAATTTTGTCACTAGAGAGCATATTTACTTAGTTTACATATAACACAGGTCTGACTTAACAGTGTATTTTCTCAGTATAATTTACTGATAATAGATTCAGAACATTGGCTCATAATATAAAGCCCAGTTTCTCAAAAATGGTTCTCAACTGGCGGGTCTGAGAACATGAAATTTGTGTATTTGCATATTCATGTTAATTATTTTACATACTGTTTGGTCCATGTGGTTAATACTAATGTTAATACATTTAAATGGTTTTAAAGGAATAGTTCATCCTATAATTTGCTCACCCTGCAGTCATCCTAAGTGTATATGACTTTCAGCCAAACACTGACTCTTCCCAGACTGTGAGATTTAAAAGCTCTAAAAAAAACAACATATCAATCCTTAAATACGCTCAAAAGTTTAATGGTTTTCAACCCATAGACCTTTATTAACCCACTAGAATTGAAAGTATTGAATACTTTTATTTTAGCTTCAAAATCTCGGGCACTATTCACGTCCATTATAAATCTGGTAAGAGCAATATTGTTATATATAATTCTGATTTGTGCTCGGCTAAAAGAAAAAAGTCATATACATTTAGGAAGCCTTGATGGTGAGTAATTTATGGGCTAATTTTTATTTTTCAGTGACAAAGACATTTTGTTTACTTTTGTAAAAGGGCCAGTTTTGGTTTTGTGTTGGGTCACCACCAACTTGAAGCACAACCAGTTGAGAACCAAACACTGGATTATTCCCACTGGCCTTCCTTCTCCTCAACTAGCTTCTGCTTCTGACTCCCAAAGGGCGAACAGTGGCTCATGCCCTGGTAGCTGTGGGCTGGAGCGAAGCCCCCCAGATGACGAAGGGTTTTACACATAGGGCAGGGATACTCTGCCAGGCCTTCTATATCCTCAAAGGCGAGATTGACGATCTGGTCAGAGCAGGGGTCGCAGTAGAGGTGACCGCAGGAGAGACGCTTCAGTCTGGCCTCATATGAGATGCAACACTGGCAGTGAGGAACATCTGATTCCAGAGAAACACTACCGGTGAGAGAACTGTTCTCCAGACTGGCTGCCTGGCTGGAGCCAAGCTTTGTGGATGACCTGCAGAAAAATCACAGATGAGATCTCTTTAACATCTCTTGTTATTCCTGTAAGTCAAAATGTATTGCTTGAAAGCAAATGGTTGCTCTGGATAAAACTGGCTGTTAAAAACATATAGTAAATGTTACAGACAGCAGTGAAATTGCATGTTTTTCTCTTTCTCTCAAGAGTCTCCTGACATCCGTCTGCAATCAGAGATCTCAATGTGAACTGATGCTATCCACTTTCATTTTATAGGTCTGTACTTGTAATGTCAGCAATTGTCTCATTTGTGTCTACTTTACATCTCCTAAAGACTTTTAGAAAAAAGACTTTTAGGAGAAACATCTGAGACACAGTGATGACACCTAACTGAGACCTTTCTCCTGTCCAATGAAAACAGCAGCATCTAAGCATCAACAATTTTCTCTGGGGGAAACATTAATATGAGATGCACACAGCTCTAGAAAACCAGCGTTGCATAACCTTCAGTGCTGTGTCCCTGAAATTCATTCTACTTTTGCATAACAAGCTACACTGCTATGTTCAGGTGTACCAAAAACTGTCCATTTTTCGTGCATTGAGTTTTTTTTTTATAGCAGAGGTACGTTTGTGCATACCAAGCTTCATGCACCATGCAGTGACCATGCATGATCTTTATAAAGATGATGTGCAGATCAGGTATTGCCATGGCAACCCGTTTATAGGCTTGTTTTTTACTCCTCCAACGTAATTCTTACATGCACTCGTTTGCCCCAGCATGCATATGCACGCGCACACGCAGTTACATCTTTATACAGAAAATGCGCCACATGACACAGTTTTGGAAAGCGTGACCTACCTTTGCGATGAAGACGGCGAACCTTTAAAACAGTCGAAGCTCAGCGTGGCAATTATCTTCCAGCACATGTTCATTCCTCTCATGGTAAAGGGTTCGAGTGGTGTGGCATCAGGAAAGCCCATGCATAGTTTTTAAACATGTTTACGCACAAGATCAGCGTCCTCGCGCTTCCCCATTCAACAATGCGAGGCGACAGTTCATTAAAACCCAGTTCACGACGATCGGCGATTTATCGTTTTTTCGAGGTGGGAAGAAAATCAATAGGACGCGATCGCTCTCGATGGTCAGCGCGAATGAGATGCAAATAGATACTGTGGCCGAGAAAAATCAGGAGACAGAGAAACTGAACATAAAACAATCGCCACTCTCGCCGTGCAAATCTCTGTTGGTGACTGTCTTTGTAAAGTTGCAACCAAAACACACCGACGCACGCACGACTCGACCTCTGTGTGTAGCTGACAGAGCGTGTCTGACGAGAAATTGTGTCTTCCAGGTTCATTTCTCATGCAACGTCATTCTGACATATGCATGTGCGAATACATGCATGTTTCTCATCATTCATAATGCGCCTCAGTGTTTGAATTTAATTAGCGTGCAATAACTTCAGCTTCATTACTGCTTAACAGATCATTTACTGTAAGTTATGTACCTGTCAAGAAAATGGCCCAGTCATATTTATTATATTGTGTACATATGCTGACATTAGTCACGCTATATTTCAACGTTATAATAAAGTCTGTTATATTAAAGGGTTCTAATGGTTTATTTTATACGTTTTTCTAGTACTATGTTTTGCAACAGAGGTCATGGACATAAAATAAAAACAGTGACCTACATTTCCAGCTCCTCTGGATAATAGTCTTATACGCATTAAATGCACATTTAAATATATATTGGTATATGAGATGTAGCTTTTCAAGTTCAAAGTTTGTGATGCAGTCACCGTGGAACGTATATAGTCTTTTATTGCAAGACCTTATAGGCAAAATGTATACAAAATGTACATTTGATTAGATATGTCATATCTCATCACAATTAAGCAATATTTATCGTATAACCTACTTTTATATCTACCTTTTTACACCTTAGTGCCTCAAAAAAAACGTGCTCATTGTATGAACACTTTACCTTTTAAATTCAAATTAGTTTCCAGCTGGACTGATAAAATAAACTCTGTAAATGGTTTTATGATTATGTGCCACCTGTAATTTTTGTCCATCTTGCTACATTTTTTTGTGAAAGTTTGTATCAGCTGGATGTTTGTGAGCTTATTTGTTTAGTCATTGACGTCTTTACTAAATTCCTCAGCCTAATTTTACTGTAAATTAGATACTATGCCATTCTAAACTGAAGACTTCCCATCTGTTTAACTGTTTAGGGACGTTCTGCACAGCTGGGGAAGTACAGATGTGATCTGACTGTTTCCTAACAGTTAACTTAGACATGCAGTGTGTCAGTTTATTTCACTGATAGGTGGACAGTTTTAATTGATTAATTTTGTTAATTTGAGAGATGTGACTCACACAGTCTCCAGTCCAGTTTTTAAAGACATTTTACTTTAATTTGGGTGCATGGACCTCTGTGTGAAACCGTACACACCCAGTTAACAATTTTAGGTTGTAAGGATGTTCCCTAATGTTTCCATTAAGTTACAAAAACGTTAAGTGTTATTTTGAAAGTTTTGAGAATGTTCAAAGCATCCAGTTTTTGAGACATTGTTTTTTAACATTGCTTGGTTATAAGTTATTCAAACATTTTATTCTGTAATGTTTTTAAAATACTCCACTAACAACTTTAAAATACAATTTTTGATCTATGATATAGAACATTAAAAATGTTTTACTAATGTTACAGCAAGAATATTTTTGATAATGTTAAGAGAACTTTTACAGATTGTTAGCCAATGTTCTGAATGTTCCTTGTTAGCGGAGTAAGTTTTTAAACAACTTGAAACATATTGTATTAAGATTAACGGCCTAGACGGTCCTTAAAGCAGAAACTTCTGTCTTCTGTCGAGACTGCAGTGTCACACATTTTAGGGCACTAAGAAAACAGCAGTCTGCAGGGAGCAGTTAACAATAGTTAGTTCATCTTTCTTTAGAACGGTGCCACGGATGAGATCCAGAGCACAAATGAACATGTTGAGTCAGAGACTGAAGGTGGTGTATCGTCACACGACAAGGAGGTGTAATTTAACACTAATGGAGTAATTTATTGTTGTCACAGCGTTTGCAGGAGTAAATTGTCTTCCTCTTCTGTTAGTTTATTATATCCTGGTTGTTACTCTAGAAGAAAAAAGCAGCATATTAGTGGTTTAATGTCTTCTGTTTGGGGGTGGGGTTAGCCGTTCATTTGACCAATTGAGAAAGCCGATGGTTGGCAGGGGCAACAGGACTGTTCTATTATTTTTTGCATTTCTGTTTGGTGCTTCTACTGGTGCAAAAAATGCATATTTTACCCGTAATCATTAAATATTGTTTAACCTTATTGTTTCAGATAATTGATGGAGATTTTTGGAGGTTCTTGGAGGAGCCCAGAGGAGGTAACATCAAACACAGATTGTTGCCCAATTCCATTTTGTCTTTTCTGTTTAGAAAGACATAACAAAACAGGAAAAAAAAATGGTTTATAGTAAATTACAGTTTGCTATTTTTCTTAAACCGATGTTCTGTAGTGTATAAGCTACAAGGACATCAGCAGATTCTCCTGTTGTCAGTGGTGACTTGCAGCCTTATTTGAAAACCAGTCACATAGTCATACAGCCTGTTGCTAAGCGCTGCATTAACTCGTTACGTCTGATAATACTGGCACTTCTGAAAATTCCACCGCACACAGTCACGTTCCGCAGTGCCCGATTCATACCTGCCAGTTCCAGAACACACATACGGACAATTACACAAATATCCCTAAATTATGCCAAACCAGATTTTTTTGCAGATCTCATGTTTAGAGGCAGATGGTGACATGAATCATACGAGATGCACTGCAAACAACAGCCTATTTTATAAATGACGTCTTCATCAACAGTCCTGCAGCTAATGCGTCATTTAAAACAGAGAATTAGGAAACTGTTGACAGTCGCTTGCCAATAAATTCAAGCTGCGTATGAAGAAATGTAAGAAATTCACCCAAAAAATAAAATACTGTCGGTAATATTACTTACCTGAACCATTTACAGCATCTTCACTGTTGTGTAAATAAACATGTCCAGTCGTGACACAGATTAAATGTGTTTGTTTTTGGCGAAACATAACAGACATACGTACAACTCAATCTGTTGTTTGTATTTAGAAATGTATGGGGAATATATTACAGCTTCTGTAGATTGTGTTGAGCATGACTGTTAAATAAATAAGAAAATAGCCGGCTGTGTATCTCAAATAGTTATGATGAAGTTTAAATCAATGCAATTCATAAAACATAACAAAACAGGACAGTGACTGACAGAAATATCTTCATCTCTTATGTTCTTAGTATCTGTCTGGGACAGACGAGAGAAGGCCACGCTTCATTTCTGAGTAAACTGTGACCTGACAGGTAAACGCTCTTTTATTATTCTAATGTTATTTGTTGCAAGGGGCTGTGATTCCGTTTTTGGGCTCTTTTGTTACCTCCACATACAGTTTGATTGACTGGAGCGCTTTAACCTTTGATAAGAGCTGCGTTACGTTTAATTTGCATTAATAAGAGGCGCTTGAGATGGAGGGAGAAGCTCAGTTGTGATGTGCACGAGTTACGGCACGTGTGAAATCATGTACCGAGCAACTGCACGCGATGCGCGTTCTTTAACGCTATATGTGCGCATGCGCTGCTTATTTCTAAGGATGCATATACTCGATGATCATTGAAAACAACAGGCGTTTCCTTAAAGGCAACTTGAATTTAACCTTGTGGGCTAGTTTTGAGCATACTGCATGCTATTTGACCATTAGTACGCTTGTTTCAGAAGCCCCGCCCATTCGAGAGAAAAGGAGGAGACTCTCCAAGATGCGATTTAGCAACTCTACTATGGCGATGTATTTGCTCCTTACGTAATATTGAGTAGCTGATTAGAGGCTAAATGATTGGCTGCAATTCAGACGTTGGCTAATACACCAGTAATGGCGAATAAAGGAATCCCACAATAGTAAAGGCTTGTCTAATGAATATTAATTATATAACGTGACATGATTGGCTAAAAGGCAGACCTTGGTTACTAGACTCTTGGCAGCTGGTCTGTGAACGAATCCAACTATGGAGAAGGATGATCTTATGAATATTTTAATTAGATTACGTAACTACACGCTCCGGTACGGTAACCACGCAACGTCAGCGTATAGTTATTAATATTCATGAGCAACGCGTTCGCCATAGTAGGAAGAGTTAATTTGCCTGTGGTTGTGGGGTTGCTCCTCCGTTAGGGTGAAGATACAGGCAATGTCACAGCGCTCTCCTCATCATCACGACAGAAATTCAGCTTATCTTATATAAAATTATTTTTCACACCACCTGGAAAGATAATAAAAACTCAATCTCAGTGGTAAGTGGTTTTTAATCCGGCTTATAATTTTGCATCTGATTTAAAAATATCTGTTAAGGTGATTTAAAGATGCTCGTCTGTGTTTTTTAAATTGCACACATACAGTCTATGTTTGATACATGTTTAAGTGTTTAATATTATCTGATGCAGGTGTTTTTTCGGATATGCGCTCCAGGGATGCGATTCATTCGTTCGGAAAATAATTTAAGCGTCAAACATAATGCAAACATAATATTTACCAAAATACATATTTGCAATCACATATTCCTGCATGCAAAATAAAAAGGGTGTTTTTAAATCCGTCTGTGTCGTTTTATACGGCTCATGCATCCTCTCAACGTTAAAATTCACTGTTTTTCAGAAAGAATATTTGTTTCAAATGTGCTCAAAATGATTTATCGTAGACAATTTCTTATTTATTATATGCTAGTGTTTCCTACGGGTTAAAGCCAAGATTAAAAGGGCAATTGATGAAAGATTTCCATAGAGACATAAACGCACATTAAGCCTCGCCCCTTCGCCCAGTGTCTGTCGGAATAAGACGGGTTTCCATTTTCCTGTGTCTGATTTTTGGTGCTGGTTTATTTTTTGCATTTGTTTATCATCAATCATGTACTAACACGAGATCTGTAACGTGTGAGCATCAAAACGACATTGAATGTAGATGAATCAAGACCATAATTTCGCCCGTTGCTGGTTTAATTCGGTTTTCACGACGGCATGTGTCGTTTGGTTGGAACGCTTAAATGGACTCGATAGCGCTACATGGACAAACATCGTTCAATGCAATAATACATTAGAGCTGGTGATAGGCATTAGTATAGTGGCAATTGGTTAGTATAGGCAGAACATTCTGTTGGCAGTATGTATAGGAGGTAGAGCTTTATGGTAGTACTGCTGTATATGTCGAACATGTTGGCAGTATAGGTTGTATATGGAGATCTATATGTTTGGTAGTATGGATAATGTATAATCACAGCCAGGGGCGCATCAACCCGTCAGTCATTCGGGGGGCAGGCTAAAAAAACTCCCCGGTCGGACCTCTGCCGGTTCTAATAATTTCTCACATTATGAATACTTCTCTTGATTGATGCCCCGTCTATGATGCTGTACACCAGTTTTTGTGCCCCTGATTCCACCTTCATCATGGTACACACTTAAAAATAAAGGTTCTTTGCAGTGATGCCATAGATACCCAGAGAACCATTTCTTTTATACCTTTTAATAGTCTACAGAACCTTTTTTTCCACTACAAAGAACCGTTTGTGAAATAGCAAGGTTCTATGTTAAAGGTTCTTTATGGAACCATACAGCCAAAATGGTTCTTCTATGGCTTTAGCACCTTTTTTGAGTGTAGTATGGATACAGTATATGCAGGGCTTTCTAATTTGGACTATCGATAGTGTGTTTACTCAGCTGATGTTTTAAAATGATATTTAAGCAGTATAAAGGCTTGTTTGATGTTCTTTATTTCCTTATACTGTTTTAAATCAGCCATTAGTAAGACAATATCATATTAACAAAGCTTTAACTTTGATCTGATTGTGTGCCAGTGGCAAAAGCATCTCAGTGACTTCAGAAATGTTTCTTCTGATGTGAGTTGATTGGTGGGTTGAAGTTCAGCAGTCATGTGGTGACTTCAAGAGCTACAGCTTTCTGTGTAACCCTGAGAGGAATTCTCAGAGGAGTAATGTTGCAAAAGGAGGAAGAGAGTCCCAGGTAACAGGTAACAATTTCAGAACATTGGCTAATATTCTGTGAAAGTTCTCACAAAGCTATAAAAATGTTGTTGCAGTTATGTTTGAAAATTCAAAATAACATTTTGAATGTTTTCTTTACTTAATGGAAACGTTACAGAAATGTTCTTACAACCTAAAATTGGATGTTCAAGTTCAAGTTACTTTATGGATGATAAACATATCTATATAGATGCATGTGTATTCTCTACATGTTATGTATTGAAATGTATAGATATGTATAGGCAAATATGTATAGAATAAAGACTTCCTGTTTATAATGTAACGCTGGATTGACAACATCCTTCTAAATGTGGTTTATTCCAGTTCACACTGGATTATTTTGGGCTAAAATGGAGGCAGGACAGGCAGGATGCTGGGTGATGCTGAGATTGTGGCCATAGTGACAGCGTACATTGAGAGATGTGATTCAGGGCTAACGTGAGTCACGGTGTCTCTGCCCTTTCCACAGAGACAGCTGTCTTATAACCAGCTACTAACTAGCTCCTTACGCAAACTAGCTCCTCCTCTATTCTGCGAGTTTTGCCTTGTTAGCAGCACTTTATCAACCCGTGCAGATGTCAAACACAGCTAGTGGCTGAAACAAGAAAAATTACACAACTGAGCTTAAATGATTTTGTTTTAATGTTAATATTAATGTTGAACAAAACAATATTGTGATGCAGTGATTTTAACATTTAAATGAGCTTAAATTTCCTTTAAATAAATGATGATTTTGTGTGGTTTGCCTGATCATAGCCACAGTTTTAGAGATTCTATTGTATATGTTTCATCCCTAATCATTGTCCTGCCCTGGATTGTTTGTCAAATGAAAGGCAAGATAAATAGTCTTTTGTCGTCTGGTAGATGAGTCTGTGTATGTCTAACTGCCGGTGAATTAACTGCTGGTAAATTATTATTAGCTTTGCTTTTATGTTCCCAATGTAGATTTAACATCCAGATAAATGAGTCAACTTACATTGTTCCTGAAGGGGCCACTGTTAAAACTGAAATTACTTTCTGATTTTTTTAATTGAGTCATTTATAAGCAAATTAGGTAGTTAATAGGGCTATTAGGCAGGGTGACAAGGATTTAATGTCTCATATGCAAAGTGACCAAAATACAGACAAATACAAGTTAATAATATTGGCGGCAGAAGTACTAGTTGATCTATGTGGTGTTTTTGTTCTGGTTAAATTTGCATAGCTGTCATTAGTTTTGACACTCTCGTGAGAACAGACTCCTCCTCTCTCACTATGTTGCTCTGTTGGTCTCTGTTGCTAAGCAGGTCTCCTATCGTGATGCCAATCTTCTATACAAAATTTCTTCAATGTTCAATTTATATCTTGGGATGTATTTTCTCTAAAATGGCTTTAAAAGAATGATTTTGTTTTTAATCAGAGAGACCCTTTATTTCCATCAGGTGGACATAAAGCCGTATAGGCTAACAGGGAATGTTCTCAGAACATTGGCTATCATTCTCTAAAAGTTCTCTCAAAGTTTAAAAAAAACGCTCTTACAGTAGAACGTTTTAGTAGAACATTTCTTATATATGATTATATAGCATATATATCAAAAACATTCTTCATAAGTGTTTTCAATAATGTTTGTACAAGGATGAAAAAACGATACACTTTGAACGTTCCTAGAACATTCAAAGCAACATTTTTAAACACTGTAAATATATGTATATGTATATAGGAACATGTAACATGTTCCTCTTCTGTTAGAAAATGGTTACTTCATACATCACAGAGTAACGAGCCAGATTTTAAGCATGCAAAATAACTTCACAGTCAGCAGTGGCCAATATCCGCACTGCTCACGGTTCGAGTCTGTGAAGTGCATATAGTTACGATTGTACAGAAGACAGAAATGATTTAGACTGTCTGCTGATTTTATAACGTAAAGACAAATAATGTGTTGTTAGCTTGAAGATAGATGCACTAATATAAACTTATTGATAACAAAATGTACAAAAAAATTTTGTTGCATATGTAAATATAACACAAATATAATTATATTATGGGTAGTAGAATTATTTTAAAAATATTACGTGTTAGGAAATAAGAACGCACACCTGGTCTACTGTATGTACAGTGTTTTGTTGAAAGCAATGTGCCACAGATGATTGTTAGATGTTTGTGAACTGTCAGCCATGGCAGATGATCTTAAAGTGACAGATTATAACTCATGCACAGTGTTCAGTGTGTCATTAATGCCAGTCTGCTGTTAAACCGTTTGATGTGACCCAGTCAACCCTCAGAGCTCTCATTCCTACCATCTGCTTTTGGGATTATGACTGAGATTAGCCAGTTAATGGAATTACTGTAACCTGATATCAGATCAGCAGAAAACATACTGGTGACTTTATAATCCCTGGTGTTTCCCTGGACGAAGATCTTAACCATGTCACTACAATATTTTAGCATATAATTTAAATTCATTAATGCTTTCATTAATTTCATTAATGCTTAATGCATTAATTCTCGTCATAAACCAACATAATAACTTATATTCTTACTGTCATAGCTGTTATGCAGTATCCTTTGAACTCTGTATCATTTAAAAATAAGTTGTGTTTTAAATGATTTTTAAAAAAATTAAGAACAGACTTTTTAATGAATAAATATGGTCTGATCACACTGACGCACTTAACTTTTAACATTTATACATTTATGGCAGACACTTGAGCAGTAATTGTGTTCTCTGGGAATCGAACCCACAACTTTTTGCTCTGTTAAGTGTTAGCCACTGTTTAGTGAGGGAACTGGTTAGAACAAATATTAACCAAAATCAGCAATGCTATCTAATCTTCCCAGCTAACAATTCTGGGTTGTAAGAACGCTTCTGTAACTTTTCCATTACAAATGAACAAATGAACAAAAACGTTGAAAATGCTATTTGGAAAGTTCTAGGAACGATCAAAACATATTTTTTAGACTTTGTATTAACATTGTTGCCTGGTTATAAGAACATTACTGAAACTTTTTTAATTCTGTAACGTTTTCAATTTTTTAATGGTTTCATGTGTCCCTAACCACTTAAGAACATTTAACAACATTACTAACAACATTACATTAATTACATACAAGATAACATTCTAACAACATTACTGTGAGAACTTTGTTGATAGCTGTGAGAACATTTATATAACGTTAGCCAGTGTTCTCGGTTAGCTGGAACATCACATTTATAAGTCTTACAGTCTTGTATGATCATCAGGGCAGTGTAGCAGGACTGTGTGACGGCTCTGGGTTCCACTTGGGTTCACAGAGCTGTGAGTTTCTGTTCTTTAGTGCTGACTAATTGAAATGCAAGTGTTCCGCATAGAGAAGGACCTGCTGTTCCCAACAGAACCATCTCACACACTTCAGTGCTCCTACACTGCACTACAGCCGCCCTGTCTGAACACCTCATCAGAGATCAGATGTATTTTGGAAACTGTTTTCATGGCACCACAGTGCAACAGAGCCACTCCACCTGTAACTAATTACACCAGTTATTACAGGAGCTTGTAACTGAACGTCATTGAGGACGTTTAAAGAAATTGTTTTGACACAAAATGGTTTGACAAGTGCTTCTTTTTTTTCAAGACTTTCTATATTGATAAACAAATGCTCCTTTTTATACACAAAAGTAAGCATGTTCTTCAAGCTTACAATAAAACAAAAGATATGAAAGTACCAGTTCTCAGATGGTACAGTTTGGACCTGTATTAAAAGTCTTGTTTAAATAGAGAGATTGTGCTACCACAGCTGACAGCATAAGAAAAATACTACTGCTGCCAACTGGGCTAGTTCTCCTGGACCAATCACAGCGGCCGATGAGGTCACCGTGCCCCAGATTCACCTTTACAGGCATTTTTAGTTTTACAACCAGCACACGCAGTTTATTAATGTTAGTTTGTGGAACAGACATTAACAGCAGTTCACGCACTGGTTTGATGAGAGTTCTGTTGCTGTGTGTTTGTTAATGTAACCGTAGCTGGTCCTGCTGAGACGGAGGTGTTGAGCGGTGTTGAGACATTAGAGATTGTCTTTTTGTCAGTCGCTGAGGGGCGGATGTCTGGCCGTCGTGTTATCTTCAGAGATACAGGTTGATGAGAGACGGCTGCGCTGCTGATGAGTTTAATTCACACAGATATACACAACACAACCCTGTTAAGAGGATGTGACACAGAATGGCTTGTTCTGTGTTACAGTTATTTCAATTAAGTTTGCAATGTTTTAACCCAGGTAACAGGAAACGTTCTTAGAATGCTGGCTAATGTTATCTTGAAGTTCTTGCACTAAAGTTATATGTGATATATATCAAAAATGATCTTCGTAGATCTTTGTAAAAGTTACAAAATTAAAAAACATTCCTACAATCTAAAGTTGTTTCTTAAGGGTTAACAAATTATCACCACCCACCCACCCCACAAAAAACTAGTTAACTCTATTCCCAGCACTATCACCCATTTCAGATTTGGGCAGTAAAAGATTTCAGTTCTTTTTGAGAGTGTACAGAGTCCCCCGAGATTTAATTCATGTGACTCAATTATGGATATTAGATTATTAATGCAATAAGTGGATCCAGACCAATTTCAACAGATTGTACAAGGCAACACAAGTGATGGTTTTATGAATTTCCCCTGGGAACATTTTAATCGCCCTTTTTCACAAGAGCTGTTTCAAATGCTTTCTTAAGATGTCCCTTTGAATGTTGTACCACTAAACTGAGCTGATGATAAAGGTACATACACTTTTTTTAAAATTAAAGACTAAATGACATTGAAACACAATGAGTTTGCATCATTCGTTCTTCATGTGCAAATAACTGCGTTTGCAGTCACACCTGCAGCACACCTGCGATTTCTGGAGCGAGAGATCTTCTCCGCATTTTCTACTGCAGCAGCAGAAATCCACATATTTGCATATAATAAATATATATTTGCATTACTGTGAGGTGTGATTGCCATAAAAATAATGTTTCATTTCAAAACGTCTTCTTAAGAAAAACAGAATTTCATGTATTTGTTTGTGTATTTTTGTTATAGAGTTTATTTCACCAATGCATTTAAATTCAAGTTTAAATGAAGTGTGTCTTATCTTGAATAACAGCATGATTTTCTTCTACACTTTCAGGTTGAGCTCTAATAAGTGTATCGGTTGCTCTCCAAGGTTCTGAACCTTCTCCAGTCCAGCTTCACTCTAATACATGCAAACAAGCATCTCCTGACAGCCGGTTACAGCATCTTTAGATCAACGCACAAGTTTTAACCATGGATGAGGGTTACAGAGACCGTACAGCCTTCATTAAAGGTGCTAAGGACATTGCCAAAGAAGTCAAAAGGCAAGCGGGTAAAAAGGTGGGTCGCCATGTGGACAAAATGGCTGACGAGTACACCAAGCGTTCGTATACTCGCTTCGAAGAGGATGATGATGATGATGACTACCCCGTGCAAGCCCAGGACGGCAGCTATTACCGTAGCAACAGCAGGGCCAATGATGACGAAGGTGCTCACAGCGACTCTACGGAAGGCCATGATGAAGATGATGAGATCTATGAGGGCGAGTACCAGGGCATCCCCAGAAATGACTCAGTGGATAAGGCGGACAGACACGTGGGAGCCGTGGGACAATCGCAGTTCCGGGACATGTCGCAGTATGAGGGGGAAAGGAGGAAAGATCAGGAGGAGCTGGCCCAGCAGTACGAGACCATCCTGCAGGAGTGTGGACATGGCCGTTTCCAGTGGTCTCTCTACTTCGTGCTGGGTCTGGCCCTCATGGCTGATGGTGTGGAGATCTTTGTGGTGGGCTTTGTACTGCCCAGTGCTGAGAAAGACATGTGTTTGTCTGAGCCCAACAAGGGAATGCTGGGTAAGTTAACAGCCCGTGGCCTTTCATCTGTGGTTTCTGTTGTATTTAGGGTTTAAAAATTAAACTCAAATCTATCTGTCTGTCTGTCTGTTTGTCTGTCTGTCTAGATAACTAGCTAGCTAACAAGGAACATTTTCAGTACATTCTCTCAAAGTTATCTACGAATCTAAAATAAATATTTATACAGATACCACAGAAGTATCTTATTGGTGGTGGATGGGATAATGGCTGTTGGCTGCTATTGTTTTCTGTGAATTATGTCCATCCTTGATTCAGCTTTTGACATCACCAGTATATTTCTCGAGGCCATTTTCCACTGTCATCTCCTGCCCAGCTCACCATCTGTCCATCCATCCAGGACACACAATTCTCTGTCGCGCTCGAACCTCAACCCTGCATTGACGCAATCTGAGCTATAATTAACCCACAATAGATACACACTAAACAGTGTGTTTCACAGCTTATTCTGACTCCTGCAGCCTGTGAAACAATGGCCACAGATCTGAGATTCATTCAAATATAAACCTATTCAGTGCAGGTGATGAATGAATGAAGTCATCACATTGAGATGTTGTGATCATTGTTGTTCTGGTGAATCTTCAGTAGAACTTCAGAAAGTAGTCAGAAGGTGTCACAAAGCAATGACAGAAACATTACCATACTCATATACCACATACAATTACTGTCTATACTACAGAGCATGTGTGTGCATGCGTGTGTTTTTGTGTGTGTGTGAGCGCGTGTGTGTGTGTTTGTGTGTGCATGTGTGTGAGTGTGTGTTTGTGTGTGTGTGTGAGCGCGTGTGTGTGTTTGTGTGTGTGTGAGCGCGTGTGTGTGTTTGTGTGTGCATGTGTGTGCATGCGTGTGTGTGTGTTTTTGTGTGTGTGTGAGCGTGTGTATGCGTGCATGCATGTGTTTGTGTGTGTGTGTATGTGTTTGTGTGTGTTTGTGTGAGCGCGTGTGTGTGCCTCTGGGGAGGAGGGCCCTTGGTCTCTCCACTATTATAAAACAGCCCTGACTCATACATGAGAGCACACTGCTGGGTCCTAGTGCCTTTAGATTTGCATGCACAAGCTGCTGCAGCTGCAGAAATGCTTCAGTCTGTGTCACATGACATGCTCCAATCAAATGCAACAGCGTGGATGTGTGAGATGAGATGGCCTGCAGAGATTTCTGCATGTTTCTCTGCTGATGAATGAGGCAACGTGAGAAAGAGACGCTAGTAATTCATTTGGCTTTTACTAAAAGACAAATTTTGCAATGCTGTTGCTTATCACTGACAGCAAATGACATCATTGTGCTGTTAAATCAGTTGTCAGGGAGACGTGATGGTTTGATTGATCTCTATTACGACCAGCTGTATAAGAATATGCATTCAATTGATGAATATCTAAATGTTTTTATGCATTTATTTTTATGTGATAGATAGATGGATGAACGGACAGGCAGACAGACAGGCAGACAGACAGACAGGCAGACAGACAGACAGACAGATGAACTGTAGGCAGAGAGGGGGAGTTGTAGTTGACAGGTTGCTGCCTTTAGAATGATAAGGTTCTATCTGACATTTTTGTCAAAATTGAGTTATAGACATATTCTTACTCTAATATAACTTATTGACACTATTAAAGGTGTTTTATTTTTTTTAAATGCATTTTGGGTGTTTAATTTGAAAAACAAAAAAGTTCAGTTTTGGTATTTGCAATGCAATGCAAAAACTTTAAACCTTAATATCTCAAAACTGGTCAAACACAGACAGAACATTATAATTCTGGGGTAGCGAGTTGTCTGTATATCTGACTTCCTCTCTTGCTCTGTACAAAAGCATCTCTGTGTCTGGTGTCATGACAGCAGTACGAGTGGAAGGTGACTCTGAGCCATTTAGAGCTCAGCAACACACCGGGTGCCAAACGGCACATTAGTCTGGATAAAAACCAGAGAACACGCAGACCCTCCACAGTCCATCGCGGTCTCCTCATGTGTGACGCAGAGAGAAACCCACCCCACTCGCAGACGGAAAAGAGAGAAAACGGTGCTATAAATAGCCTTTCAGTTCCTCCCCCACGTTCTCGTTTTCCTCACTTTCTCAACCCTGCAGCTCGTGCTTTTCTGTCACTGTGCAGGAGAATCACAACCTCCTCTCTCGCCCTTCCCCCTTCTGCTCTCTCTCTCTCTCTCTGAGGAGGATGAGGTCAGATGTCTCCAGGCCTCAGGCCCCGCCCCTCCCCTCTCTTGCATCTCTGACACCCCTGTGACATAATGCACGTGGCCCCGCCCACTCAGCATCACCAGAGTCTAATTGGCTGATCGTGCCATCTTACAACACAGGTCTTTCGTTTAAATTCAAGACATGTGGTTAATCACAAAAACAAAGAGTGTTTATTAACACTGTCAGGTGTCCTGTGAAATCACAGCATAACATTGCACAGATGTTCAGTGTTGTCGTCAGCGATGTTCAGGTCTCCCTAACAAACGTGTTGTGCATCACTGGCTCTTAAGGTCATAAGCAGGTCTGCGTGGCTGCAGAATGCATAAAGCTTCACTCAGAATGTTCATTGACTCTCATTGGTTAATTTCTGCTTTTATGTTGATTTATGGAACATTTTTAAGAATTTGCTGAGGGGCAGATAATAAAAATGACTTAATTTTTAGAATAATTCAGCATGTTTTTAAATGTTACAATTCCTGTGTGTTTTCTTGTAGCCCTGTATTTTATTTGACAATGCATCGACATAAGGACACACCCAGCTAACAGGAACATTCTCAGAACGTTGCCTAACATTCTCTCTAAGTGATTCTTAAGTAGTTAGTATTTAAATATTGTTACATAAATATTGTTAAATAACCAAGCAATGATGTTAATACAACGTCTAGAAAACTGGATATTTTGAACGTCCCTAGAACTTTAAAAATAACATTTTGTATAGTGGAAACGTTACAGAAACATTTTAACAACCTAAAATTGTTAGCTGGGCAGTGCTTCAGTGTTACAGTCAGAAGGTTTTGAGAGCGCTGGCTGTTTAACGTCAGGGTTTGTGTGTTGTAAGCTGATGGACTCAGGAGAAGAGAGGTGAGGTAACTTCTGCATTGCAGTAATGTCTGTCTTTGCTCATCATTATGGCTGTCAGTCCATTCTGAGGACAAGGTAAGCTGACAGCCGCCCAGCAAACAAATTCAAAACCTCTTTAGCTGCTCATTTACAGCACCATCCCAAACAGTGTTAAACAAACACCTTACAAACACCTTAAACCAGCCTAAGTTGGTGTGGTGGTGTTAGCCGGTTTAAGCTGGTCTTCAAGGTTGACTTAGCTGGTAATCAGTGGGTTTAGCTGGTTAGCTCTTTAGTCTTTCAGCCTGACCAGCCTGGTCTCTGATGTTTTGCTGAACAGAAAATGGACATAATAGGAGACAAGTCACAAATTTCTTTATAAAGCAAATTCACTCATGACAAAAAATTTTTTTATATACTATTACTGTATTGAATTTTATTTAAAACATCAGAGAAAATGTATATTTCAGTAAAACTGTAAATGTTCTGAGCTATGATATGATAAAGTGGATTGTTTTATATTGTATTTATAGATCTATTGTGTTCATGGCACATGTATGACAGTGGTGCCAGCAGTATGACACACGTGTGTGTTCACACCCTCAGTCACATGACCAGCTGGTGTTAGAGCTGTGATATCACACTGTTCTCATTCAGCGAGTTCTTCATTAACACACAGAATGTGCATTTATCAGGGAACAAAATTGAGCTCCCAGGCACTTCAAGAACAATTAAAATGTTCTTAATGTTCCTAAAATGTTCCTACAACACAAAGCACATTTCAATCTAATTCTTGTATATGTGTCATTCTCCCCAAAATATTGTTCTTTCAGTCGCTTAGTTGCTTTATGAATTTAAACTGTTGAATCTTGAATTATTGTTACGTTTGTGTCAGTTTTTACTTCTAGGAAATTTGAGACAATTGATGTTTCTGTGAACTGTATTTCTGTGTTACTGTACGTGTCATGCTTTATAACAGAGTCTGAAATTACAAATCCATTATTGGTGAGTTATATATTGTATAGACGTTGTCAGTTTAATTTTATGCAACCGTTGCTTTACTGTCTGTACAGTGCAGTTGTCCTCATCTGACACTGTGTGTGTTTTGATATCATTATTGATTCCTCTCTCTCTCTCTCTCTCTCTCTCTCTGTCTCTCTCTCTCTCTCTCTCTCTCTCAGGTCTTATTGTGTATCTGGGTATGATGGTGGGGGCTTTTGTGTGGGGCGGTCTGGCAGACAGAATCGGGCGCAGACAGACTCTTCTCATCTCTCTGTCCATCAACAGCGTTTTTGCTTTCTTCTCCTCTTTTGTTCAGGGATACAGCTCCTTCCTGTTCTGTCGCCTGCTCTCTGGCGTCGGGTATTCGCTTTAAAAATTAAACTATAAAAATAAGCTTTTATAAATCTTATGTAATGTACTTATATTTTATGTTTAATATTGAGGGTAAAGTGGGTAATGACTTTGCCACTAGCATCTCCAGACCTTGCAGAATTTAAAAAAAATAAATTTCTTAAATACTCCCCCATTGGTTCAACAAACAGATAGCCCCGCCCCCAACTCACACCATTGGTTGATCAAGTGTTTCTATGTTAAAGATGCTCAAACAAACAAAGATAATCATTTTGATAGAGCCACAATATTCTTGAATGTTTTATGTTTACAGACACAGATTGGGAGAAAGTATTTTAATATATAAAACTAACTAGGTTAGGTTTTAATTGAACTATTAACTCATTCTCTGTTTCTGCTGGCAGGATTGGTGGATCTATTCCCATCGTGTTCTCGTATTTCTCGGAGTTTCTGGCTCAGGAGAAGCGTGGAGAGCATCTCAGCTGGCTCTGTATGTTTTGGATGATAGGAGGCATATATGCGGCTGCCATGGCCTGGGCCATCATTCCTCACTATGGTAACCAGCTTTCATTGTGTAGTTTACTGAGGACCAATCACAGCTTCCCAGCTTCCCATTTCAGGTTGTAAGAATGTTTCCCTAACATTCTATTAAGTAACCAACATGTTATTAAATTAAATGAGGCCTCTCATCTGGTGACCAATAAGAATTGCAGGAAAAGTGGGCAGTGGCACATTGTAAACCGTATCATATTCTCTTGGCAAAAATAAAACATGTATTCTAAATGCACTTGTGCATGTCAACAGAGAAATTCTGATTAAAAATATTATAATTGCTTTTAGCTCTTTAAAGACTTTGCGATGTAAAGTCAGTAAATAACAGGAATGAAACAGAGCTACAAATATGATATAAATTGTCTTTTATGAGCGTATTTTGAATTCTTTCAGATACAGTTGTGGTAAATTTATTTCATTCAGAGTGAGTTTGATCTCAACTGACGTGTCACTTCCTGTTAATGGATGTATTTTATTCAGAGTTTGATCTCAGCTGACGTGTCACTTCCTGTTAACAGGCTGGAGTTTCCAGATGGGGTCTGCCTACCAGTTTCACAGCTGGAGAGTGTTTGTGCTGGTTTGTGCCTTCCCGTCTGTGGCTGCCATCGCCGCCCTCAACACCATGCCAGAGAGCCCACGTTTCTTCCTGGAGGTCAGAGACCTGCCACAGTCAATTCAGATCAATTCAATTTAATTCAGTTCTATTCTATTCATTACATTTATATGTGGCTTTTCACAATTCTACGAAGCAGCTTTACATATGAAGAAAAAGGGAAAATACTGAAATATATCGAATATATGCAAAAATATGATTATTATGTTGACAAAACACAACACCAGAGACCAAAACTGTACAAAATCTTATTTTCTTGTAATCTTATTTCCTGTTTATTTTTTGTTTATTCAAACCATGTACATCTGTAGTGTTTCTTTAGCTCAGTTTGTAGAGCATTGCCTTAGCAGTGCAAAGGTTATGGGTTCGATTCCCATGCCCAGATGTATTGTTTAAATGCACTGTGGATAAAAGTGTCTCCCAAGTGCATAAATGTGCATTTTTGCTGTTGCAGACATGCACATGTTAAACCTTTGTCTTCTAACATCAGTTCTAATATTAGTTTTGCTTGATTTGACATGCAAAACATCACAAACTAATTTTCTGTAGTTTTTGTCTTGTAAAAGTGGCTACTTAAAATAGAAATTGGTAACTATGGTAACCAAGATTTGTTTTACTCAATGGGTGGGCGGGGCCTGCGGACTGTATATATAGCTGAATGTGTATGTCAGTAAGCCAGAGCTGTTTGTGTTTTTACAGAACGGGAAACATGACGAAGCCTGGATGATTTTAAAGCAGGTCCATGATACGAACATGAGGGCTAAGGGCCATCCAGAGAGAGTTTTCTCTGTGAGTACCGTCACCCCTCCATCCATCAGCCCTAACAAAAATGATCTGTGGGAATTTTAATTTCGCAATATGAATAATAAATGAATTATGTAGTTACACTAATGGGTTTCCATTTGTCTGGTCAAACTGGGATTCAAAGAGATTTTCTCACATTTAATGAACAACATAAATAAACGGTTAGCACCTAATTAATTAGCTTAATAAAATAAGGTTTAATGAGAAAATATGTCTTAGCAAATGAGGCGCTCAGGACATATATTATGAATATAGTCACAATTAAATGATATTGTTAGAAAGCTGTATTATATAACAACTTGCCCTCGAGTGACTTATTCCCTAAAGGTAGTGTAGATGATTTTAGAGAGGCTAGCAATAGCAAGCTAGCTTTGAAAGCATAAGATCCCGCCTTCGCTTCAGAGCACCATCCAAAGCCACGCCCCCTCCAACACACATAAATACATACATAGTTTGACAGACAAATAGGACATCCTGTCATTGCATTCGGACCAAATGCAATGATTGCACAAACATTTTATGGTCCTTCCACAGAAGATTTTATATAAATAAATTTACACCACTTTATATATTTTATCAGAAATGTAAAGAGACTTTTAAAATGTTATTTGTTCAATAAACATTTTTATTGAACAAATTACTACCTTTGAATTATAAGGTTCTATCTGCGTTTTGACCAGTTTGGAGATATTGAGGTTTAAAGTTTTTGCATTGCATTGTAAATACCAAAACTGAACTTTTTTGGTTTTCAAATTAAACACCCAAAATGCATTTTTTTTTAAATAAAACAAAAAGTGTCAAAAAGTTATATTAGAGTAAGAATATGTCTATAACTCAATTTTGACAAAAATGTCAGATAGAACCTTATCATTCTAAGGTAGCAAAATATAGATTTTAGGAGTCTAATATAGAAAATATAGAGTTTTTAGGAGACTCCTAACACAAAATGGACTCCTCTGATTTAAATCAACAATGTCTCAAAACACACGTTGTGGAATTTGCAGGTCACCAGCATTAAGACGGTGAAACAGATGGATGAGTTGGTTGATATGGGTGGAGAGTCGGATGTTTGGCATCAACGCTGGAGAAGCAAGTTGACTAACCTCTTCCACCAGGTACTGTACTAGTAACCAGGCAATAACTGTAGCTCAACTGGTAGAGCATTGCGTTAGCCGCGCAAAGGTTGTGGGTTCGATCCCAGGGAACACAAGTACTGATAAAAATGTATACCTTAAATTCACAGTAAGTTGCTTTGGATAAAAGCTTCTGCCAAATGAATAAATGTAACATTTTTTGTCAGTCAGGGTTACCTGGACCAAAAAGTCATAAATTAATTATTCATGACCATTTTTGTCCTCTTCCACCCGCAGGCTGTTTGTGTTACTGTGTCTTTAAGATTTCTGTTTGTAAATGATTTCTGCTTTGATTATTGTTCTAGTTTTTTTTGTTTTATTTTGCAGGTGTGGAGCAATTTCCTGACCATCTTTAATCCAGAATACAGGAGGGTCACATACATGATGATGGCTGTGTGGTTTTCCATGTCCTTCAGGTAAACAGTGAACAACACTAAAAATAAAGACACGTTTCCAAGTGTTAGCTGGTATGTCGCGTTGATGATTTGACCCTTCTGAATGTCTCTGTTGGTCTCCTCTCTGCCTCGCAGCTACTACGGGTTAACTGTGTGGTTTCCCGACATGATCAAGTATCTGCAGAAACAGGAGTACTCCTCACGCACAAAAGTCTTCATCAAAGAGAAAGTGGAGCATGTGACCTTCAACTTCACCCTGGAGAACCAGATCCACAGGAACGGAGAGTACTTCAATAACAAGTATGCACCTCTCAGTATGCAGTATGCATTCTTCACTGTTGCTGTATGTCAGGAATTTAAGGAGAAATATCTGAGTCTAAGTCAATACTCAATGGAGTTCTCAAAGAACAAACTCTGACTGATGTTCTGTCACTAAAGGTTCTTGAATCTGAAGATGAAGTCGATGGTGTTTGAAGATTCTCTGTTTGAGGAGTGTTACTTTGAGGACATCACCTCCAGCAACACCTTCTTCAGAAACTGCACCTTCATCTCCACCCTCTTCTACAACACCGGTGAGAAGATCACAGGTTTTGCAGATACAGTATCTCAGCTAACAGGGAACGTTCTCTCCAAACTATCTCAAAAAATGTTCTTGCAGTAACATTAGGAAACTTTTATTAGTTATATATCATGTATGTATCAAAAATGTTGTTCTTAAGTTGTTAGTGGAACATTTTAAAATGTTAAAGAATTAAAAAAAGCTTGAATAATGTTCTTATAGCCAAGCAATAACAATAATACAACTGGACGTTTTGAATGTTTCTGGTACATTCAAAATAACATTTATATTGTTTGTTATTGCGTAATGAAAACATGAGAGGAACGTTCTTACAACCTAAAATTGTGAGCTGGGATAGGGCTGCTGTTGCTGTTTTCTTTGTGATTGGCAAACTTGTATGAAACATTTGCGTTCAACCTGCAGAAATATTGTCCTTTAATGATAGTCACACAACATGCTTTGCTTCAGTTAAAATGGCTCCAATTTCTGCATCTACTGAATGCATTGAAGAGGTTTCAGGTATCCTAGCAACAGCAGCTCAGTTTCTCCCTCTGCTGTGTTCGATGGAGTGACAATCTGTTTTGTGTGATTCATTCTGCTGGTCGTTTATGATTGTTCCTCCAGCCGCCTTTCAGACGAATGCACCGAAACCTAGTGAGCTGCCTATCTACACAGCATTTTGAGCGTACAGTATGCTGCCTTTCAAGAAACCTTAATTTGGCAAATTATACATTCTAAAATGAGGGAAAAGTAAAAAAAATGTTATAGTTTGTACTGTAAATATACTTTGATTTAAATATTTAGTTAAATACTGAAAAGTATTTATAAATAAAATTTTATTCGATTGTAAAGTTGTGTGAATTATTATGAGTTAATATAATATTCATGCACACAATCTATTAATCCTTATAGACGTATGACCTAGAATGGCTTACCCGTAAATATATGTTCACCAATCATTTATTTTCATTCAATTTATCCTTTTAAATCTATGTCTTTTTTTACTTCTTCTGTGGAACACAAAATAATACATTTAGACAGTTTATTAGACATTGTATTAATGTTTTTACTTGGTTAGGAACATTTTTAAAACATTCCACTAATTCCACTACAACTTAAGAAAAATGTTTTCGATATATGACATATAACATTAACAAATTGTTCTATTAAAGTTACTGTAAGAACTTTTTGATAACTTTGAGAGAACTTGTAGAGAACGTTAGTCAACGTTCTGAGAGCGTTGCGTGTTAGCTGGGTGAATGGCTTGTCCTAAGACGTACAGTAAGCCGTTGCATTTAGCTCTTAATGTAACGGGCCAGTAAAACTGTAAAATTGAGGCTCTTGTCTTTTCATAGATCTCTTCAAATACAGACTGATCAACAGCAAACTCATCAACAGCACTTTCCTGCATAATAAAGAGGGCTGCATGCTGGATTTCAGCGACGAGAACAACGCCTACATGATTTATTTTGTCAGTTTCCTGGGAACGCTTGCAGTTCTGCCTGGAAACATCGTGTCTGCGCTGCTTATGGATAAAATCGGGCGCCTGAGGATGTTGGGTAAACAAAGCTTGTTGCATTGCATCAGTGTAATTGTGGAGCTTAATGCATGATGCATTAGTAAAGACCCTTTGTAAAAACAATATTTTCCCCCGTGCAGCGGGTTCCAGCGTGATATCCTGCGTCAGCTGCTTCTTCCTGTCGTTTGGAAACAGCGAATCGGCTATGATCGCGTTGCTGTGTCTGTTTGGGGGTATCAGTATTGCGTCATGGAATGCTCTGGATGTTCTTACAGTGGAGCTGTACCCCTCTGACAAGAGGTAAAACACGTTCATGCTTCCATGATTGATGTGACTGTTGAGTGTCATCACAACATGTTTAATGGACCAGATTATGCAGGCAAAACCATTAAAATATAAACTATTAATTTGTTACATTGATAAATAACTAGGATTATATATATAAGTAGCCTATTAATGTTATAAAATTATGAAACAAGATTTCAGCCATACTGTCCACCTCTGCCCAGCTAACAATTTTAGGTTGTAAGAACATTTCCCTAATGTTTCCATTAGTAACAGAAACATTAAAAACGTTATTCTGAAAGTTCTATAGACATTCAAAACATCCAGTTTTAGATGTTTTCCGGTAACATTTTTTAAATGTTCCATTAACTACTTAAGAATAACATTATTGATATATGATATATGATATATAACGTTAAAAACATTCTACTAACTTTACTGCAAGAACATTGAATACTGTAAGAGAACTTTTAGAGAACATTAGCCAATGTTCTGAGAACGCTCCGGATTAGCTGGGTATCCAAAAAGACACTTAAGTCAGACTTTGAAAAGTATAAATGAGTATCAATGTCAAAGCATTAGATAAAAACAAGCTTTAACAGTGAATTTTAAACTGATTTGTGTGACTTTTATGTTAGCAGTTCTGGGCTGCATTTCCACTGCAGTGCAGATGAAATGCATCATTATTTAGGGAATATCTCAAAATTCTCTGTCAAAATGAATAAAGTGGTTCTGGCACAGAGTCCTATACAATTATTTGCTGGAAAATATATTGACAGTGCCTTTAACTGCTGAACAATGTGTGCTGTTTAGCGCCCCACAGTGGCCAATAGCTGAACAACAGTTTGATTTCATGTGTTTAACGTCATTGCTTTATGAATGACTACAGACAGACAAATATTCCGTCTTATATAACTGTATTCTTTATTTCAGAACAACAGCTTTTGGGTTTTTGAATGCGCTGTGTAAGTTAGCCGCAGTTTTGGGCATCAGCATCTTTCAGTCGTTTGTGGGCATCACTAAAGCGGTCCCCATACTCTTCGCTTCCGGGGCTTTAGCGGCTGGAAGTTTCCTGGCTTTCAAGCTTCCGGAAACACGCGGTCGGGTGCTTCAATAGTGCAGCATTCCAGCCGGCAGTGTTTGAGGAAAGCTACACCCGTCTGTCGCCCGAATCTCGTTTGTGAGTGAGCGTTGCTGGATGCAGCGGAAACAGTTTCCACATTTCAAGATCACTTCGCGATATCCGCATTCCTCCAGTGTGTGCAGTTGTGTTTTAATTCCGTTTCATTCAAACCTAAATGTGTAAATGTATTCCCTGAAATCTCAGATAGGGAATATCAAGTGATAGTATGCCTGCCATGTTCTTCCTACATTCCCAAAAATGGATCATGTTTTTTCCATGACTTGACCTCTGACCCCATTCTGATGTTTCATTGGCTCGGAGGAATAATTGTGACTCCCCAGCTAACAATTTTTAGGTTGTAAGATTGGTTCCCTAACGTTTCCAAAGCAACAAAAATTTTACACGTTATTTTGAAAGTTCTCTGAACGGTCCAATTTTGTCCAATTTTTCTAGACGTTGTATTAACATTATGGCTTGGTTGTAAAACGTTATTTAGACATTTTTAGACACAAACTACTTAAGAATGACGTTTTCGATATATATGATATATACAAACATTAGTGCAAGAACGTTTTTTGAAAACTCATTGAGAGAATATTTAGAGAACGTTAGCCAGCGTTCAGAGATCGTTCCATGTTAGCTGGGTCTGTGTAAATAAACTGCCAGGCAAAATACATTCCAGCTTTTTTTTTTTGTTGTATGAATGATGAAAATGAACATGATCAGTTTGACTTTCCCTTCATTCCCATCACTAAGGACGAGTGACATCATCAGTATATATTTGAATGGACAGTGTTTATGTTGTGGTGCTGGTGATGTCACTTTGCTGTAGTTCCTTGTGTCCCAAAAAACTCGTTTTGGTTCTTTGTTTTTTAAATTTGTCACGTTATATATACAGTCAGTTTCATTGCAACGCTCATTTTTGTTAGTCCGTGTGGGCAATGCTGTTACTCTTTCAAAATGTCTGATTATTGAAAGTGTTGTGCATGTAAAAAGTGTGAAAATTCGTAAGAATCTGCTTAAAGATAGTGAATATAACTGATAAAAGTGCTCTGTGTTAACGTACTCTACCCATAATTCTTTGATCATGATGAAAAATACAAGTGACATATAGTTACAAGGATGCAAACCAGTTTTTTCAGCCCTGTTGTTAACTATAAATCATATTATTGTTGATTTATTATGCAAACATCAGAAAACCGTCTCCAACAGTTTGTTTGTGTTAATCACTCAGAGTAGCTTTGGTTGTGTCTCCATGAACGAGCGCAGATGTCGAGTTAGACCAGCCTCACACAACGGTTTGTCCTGCAGTAAACGTTCTCTTTCAAAACCTTCATTCAACACATGTGAAAAAAACTTAAAAAAAAACTAATGAACAAATGAAGGGCAAGTTGATTTGATTAAACTATCCAAGCCAATAGGTTTATTTTGATGAATATGTAAATTATGTATTGAATATAAATATTTAAAAATGAGCTGTTAATCAAGTTTGTTTGTTTGTTTGTTTGAGAATTCAAGCTAATAATGAATATACAAACGTAAATATATATAAGAAAATAATTTCATGTTCAGAACTAGTACCAACATAATGTCTTAGATTCATTTTGATGTATGTATATACAATTTATCTGTTTTTTGGTTGTATGTTTTTTTAAAGCGAATATGGTAAAAAGTGACTGAATAAGTTGACACACGACACACACAGACATCCTCGTGTTTTCTGTCGTGGTCTTATAAACAAACAGAGGGATCTGTCTGTGTGTGAGTGTGTATGTGTGTACTGTATGGAAGTCTGTGTGTTTGCATGTGTAACGTTGAGTGTTCTCTGAATATTTGTATTCATTTCTATAACTGTTTCTGAGTGTTTGATTTTATAGTATTTTTTACTTTGAGTATCTGTAGAAACAGATGTGGTGCCATGTGCAGGGTGAATTTTTGCTGTATCATTGTTATAACTGATGTTCTGAATTGTTTGGTGACATATAGCATCAAAAACAAGCGATTTTAATGAAGGTCTCGGTCGAGGACAAAAAATGACGTGTGAAGAAATTAACTGATGATGGATAAGAAACAAAAATTTGTGTAAAAGCAAAAAAAAAAAAATGTCCGGTTCTGCTAGATTTTATTAAGCACAATTAATTCTACTGAGTTCTACTGAGAACTGACTTTCATGTTAAGCAGATATTGAAGCAAAAAAATCAACAGATAAAATCCCACCTGGTTACAAGCTGGTTTTTCCTCTCTGATGGTTCTCAATGTACTAGTGTGTTACGGCAACGTTTTTTGATGTCTTTCAAACGTCCTTTACTGCCATTTTGTAGGATAGTAGCCATATTACTGTTTGTGCTCAGAGCAGACACAATACAACCAACCATTTTAGATATAAAAGGACTTTTTAAGAGATGTACACACATATAATTTTAACCAAAGTGGTTCTCTAACTTAACACACTAAACTATGTATTTTAGGCACTAAGGGAACTTCCGATAAAACACTTTCCAGGGTTAAATAAAAACTTTGTAGTGCATTTTATTTGGGAAAAGTGGCACTTTGGACGTCCTACATGAATTAAAAAATGCTTTTTAATGCCACATCACATAGTTTTAAAATGAACTGCCCTAGACTTCCATCCCAGCGTCGGTCAACATTCTTAGTGTCACAGACGCTGTAGTGACAATCTTTGTGTGTGCCATGTGTGAAAAGAGCATCTTTAATTGCCAAATAGTTTCTACTTCCCCGGTTTATACTGGCAGATCTCACATCATGGCATTTGGCAGAAACAAGGCAATTCGTAAAACATTGACTTTTAAGCAGGGTGTTGTGATCAAAGCAAGCAAAAAGATTAGTAGCACAAAAACAGACGTATTTTAATCAGGTCTTGTAGCCATTTACTCAAATGGGATGAATTTAATTCCCTGGTAAAAGTTGAAAAGCAAAACATTGTTCTGGAACGAGACTGAAAGCTGGTTGCAATTCTAGATATTTGAAAAAGACAAGCATTAAAGACTTGCATTGTGTTTGTATGCAACACCAGCCGTTTGTTAATATAGAGTCTCTTTTAATGTCACTGTCAAAACTGCCCATTAGCTATTCAACACTTTCTCACTATTTTCTCCATATTTAAACCATTTCTCAGCTAAAGTCTTGCAGTGTGAACTTGTTCATCTCCAGTGTGTCGCCGTTGTTCACTAAATTGTGTAACAATAGCTGTTGTATGCTGTGATGTTTTGAATTACACTAACTTATCTCAGTGAAGCTCTAATCTCTGTAAAAGCAGTCCTGGAGTTGCTTTCATCTCCTTACTTAAGATTGTGTACTGGTTGTGAGACTTTTGGGTTTTGTTACAGGGTCTTTTGTATTTCTAAACGTCAATCAATCTTGTGTGCAAAAAAAAAATCAAAGCAATAAGTGAGTAAACATGTATCGCTCCCGAACTATTGGGTTTAGAAAGCACACTGAAACAATCGCCGGCCACATTCAATGAAACAACAGCTGTTTAGAAACTGAAAGAAAAAAGGCCAACATCTGTGTACTCTACAAATATACCATTCTGATGCTTTTGTCAGTTTTAATGTATCGCCATAATTTCAATGTGACAGAGAGTTTATCACCTTATCATCGTACTGTGCTGTAGAGATTGTAGTTGTTTGTATGTAAAAGAATAAATGTGCAACAATAAAACACAAAAGATAAAAATGTTGATCATATAATATTACTGCTATTTGTTGTCCATTTTGTGAGTTGTTCCCTTGTACATGAAAATGAAACATCCTTTACAGTTTTTGAGAGATTTACTTTGGTTTTGTGACTCATGAGGGGGCCGGACTGCTTTTGTGCAGTCAAAAAACTCCCTGCGTGGATTTAAAACGTACAAATAAATAATAAACAAATTATATACTGCTCAAAAGATTGTGTTTATGATGCATTTGACTGTATCGTATCTGCAGACAGTGTTTTGGGATTTGGGGATGGGGTGAAAGTTTAGTTAAAGATTGCAATGGTAATGTTTTAATTTAGATAAATATAAAAATGATCTTCCTTGCCGGTAGGGGGCAGTAAAACATATTTTGACTGCGCGTCTGTAAAACAATGAAGCAGAAAATGTCGTTTCCTGTATGTACAGTAATACAAAACCAGCAGGTCTAGAAGAGTAAAAGGTGAGTGAAATCATTTAGTTTATATTTGTGTTTATTTATATATGCATGTTGTAGAAAGACTGAATGCTTTTCACCTGACTGCTGTAATGAAACGACACGAACCTGTATTTATAATGTTGCATTAATACTTTCAAGAAAGAGATTTCAACATGAAAACATGCATTTAGATAAACGTTTATCTGTTCATGAAGTTACGAGTGTTTGCAAACCAAATTCATTGCATGTTATCGCAACATATTACGACAACAACGTTTTAATATGGCTGTCAGCAGTTTTAACACAGTGCACTAAACATAATATTTAATTTAATAATATAATAATTTAATATCTTCAATACTAAGATATTTTATAAGCATTACATTTATTGTGAAACAGTCAAGATATCTCTTTATTTTTCCCTTATATTTTCCACTTTAATCTTAGATAGCTGCAGTCTGTAACTTTTGTATCTCTGTTTGAAACATAAAACTGCAGGTTTCTTATTTTTCATTATGTATTTTGAAGTCAAATGAAGCTAAAGTGACATTTACAGGTCAAATTATAAATCATTATTATGAACTTATAAACTATAAACCGGTGTAAGATTGTAGTGGCTAGCTAATTTTAGGTTGTAAGAATGTTTCCTTAATGCTTTCTTTAATTAACAACGATGTTAAAAATTTTATTTTGAAACTTCTAGCATCATAAGTTTTGTAGACGTTGTATTATCGTTATTGGTTGGTTATATAAACGTTACTCACACATTTGATTAATTCTGTAATTTTTTTAAATGTTACAGCAACTTAAGAATAACTTTTGATATATAACTTCAGAAAAATGTTGTACTACTGTTAATGCATGAACTTTTTGATAACTTCTAAAGAACATTAGCCAACATTCCCTGTTAGCTGGGTGTGCAATGCCATCAGTCACAGATTAATGTCAGTAATTGCATGTCTTCCTTCAGGTTGTCTTCTCTTTACCCCTGATGCTGTCCAGTGCTTTCCGCAGCCTGCCTCCCTCCGCTTTCAGACTCCTCTTATCCAGACCGCTGGTCCATCATCGGTACCGCATGGAGCACAGCGGCCCTCGTCCTGTAGAGACCACCATACGGAACAAACTGACCCAGACCTTTAAACCCGAACACCTGGAGGTCCTAAATGAGAGTCACATGCATGCGGTTCCTCCCGGTTCAGAATCCCACTTCAGAGTTCTGGTGGTGAGTCCACAGTTTGAGGGTCTTTCTCTGCTGCAGCGCCATCGGCTGGTGAACGAAACCCTGCGAGAGGAGCTCAGCACCTGCGTTCATGCCCTCTCCATCCAAGCCAAGACCCCTCAGCAGTGGAGCAGCGACCCCAGCCTGGCCAAAAGTCCTGCGTGCCTGGGAGGGTCCAAACATGACAACACAATGGCTGAGAAACTGAAGGCAGGTCGAGACTGACTCACTTCAGAAACAAAGAGTGTTACTGGAGGGTTTCATGTAGTAATAGTTTATGTTATAATATTTGATGTAAATTTGAGATAAAGTGAGACAAGTGATACATTTCTTAGACTAATATTTTTCTGTGCTTACATATCAACATCAATAAACTCATTTACTTCAGATTGGTTTGGGCTGGTTGATTTTTATAACACAACATAATTCTGCATTAACTGACATCAGAAACCCACCAGAGGGCAACATAACATCAGAGAGATCAGCTCAATGCTGCGGGTTCATGTTTGAGGACTGATGATTCTTCTACTCCCGGTTACATAATGTTACAGAATTTGTTATAAAAAAAGTTTATAAGCAGGTGATTACTTAAGCAATTTTAATAAAATATATTTAAGCATTTTACATTAACGGTTTACAGTTTAGATTATAGTTGACATAAAAAAGCACTTTTTTAGATTTTCCATGACAATAATTTATTATTAATTCATATCCGTAGGATAATGACATGTTTTGTGTTATAAACTGTGTAATATAGTCAATCTGACAATATTTATCAAATGTTAGTGTTTTGGGTTATTGTATGTTGGCCCAAGTAAATGATTTTTTACATTGCTGTGTTGTCTATATTTTTTGGAGCAAATATATTAAAGCTACAGCTTTCATGTCTCTCTACTGCCATCTATGTTTGCAACTTTAAATTGCAGGTTTCTTACTTTGCTTTGTTTGTTGAAGTCAAATGAAGCCCAACCGACATTTCCTTGGAAGTCGGACAGCTCAAATTATAAATCATTATTATAATTTACATTTATGCATTTAGCAGACGACTCACAATTAATTCAAGGTTTACATTTTTATCAGCACTTGTGTTTCCTGGGATCGAACCCACAACTTTTGCACTAACGCAATGCTCTACCAGTTGAGCTACAGGAACATCCTGATAATCGTACAACTGCAAGTTGCTGTAAGGTAAGGAGACAGTTTAAACACTTCTTTATAATGTATTTGCTCAATAACTGACTTGTGTTCATCCTTAACCCCAAAATTACAGGCTGTAGCTGAATGTATTTGTTTAATTGTAAGCATTATTATTATATTATGAGCTTCTGAGATGTGCAGATGGTTTATTATCAGTTATGGTGAGAAATTGCTTTGAGAGTTTGAGTGGACAGAACTGTTCTTCATCACTGAAGTCAATGAAAGGTAAAACAGGTTTTTCTCTTTAAGCTCATCCATGCAGAACACATGACTCGGGTCACCAAACCAGTGAGGAACTAGAACAACTGTTGGCTTGTTTGGATTGAAAAACACAACAGTTTTATGGCTCTGTCCATTAGATAGAGCCCTGGGGTGATCGTACACAAGCCAAACCGAAGTGTGTTTAACGTTTACTGTCTCAGGAGGCCACAGATGTCCCTCAAAGCGTGATTTGTGTCCTGAACTTCCAGGTGTGGCTTTGTCTGAACGATAGCTACGTGATTGTGATACAAGCCAGGACATGTGGACCCGTTACACAGGTGGTGCTGGTAGGGTGCTGGCCTGAGTGTGACCGACAGGGTCACCGGGTCTGCCTGGGTGGCATGGTTCAGTGGGAACCGGTCCGGTAGTGCGTCAGAGCCGGGAGAGTGATGGTGCCAGGCCCGGCTGGGACTCTGGACAGCTCGCTGTTCCCGCCGGCGTGTGATTTACAGGCCTGTGCTGGATCTGGGCTCCCTGACACGGCTGACCTCTCTGGGTTGAGGGTCAATAGGTCAGGGATGGGAGCACCAAATGGCTGTCTAAAAAAACTCTTGTAGGGACGGGTCGTCTGTGGAATAGTCGTCTGTACCAGTTCTCCGTCTGATCGCTGTTTGTGTACTGTGGGGGGTGAGCGTTTACCATTTGCTGGGGTATTTGAGAACAAACATCATTTAAGTCCATATTGCTTAAAGCTGTAGATCTCCCAAAAATAAACGTTTTGTCATTTCTGAATTTACATGCATGATTTTACAGTGATATTTGTAATGATTAAAGTCACGTTACTGCCTTAAACTTTGTTTTTTTATTTTAAATGGCTTCAACAAAACCTGTTTTCCAGTATTCAGATTTGACTTTGTAACACCTTTAGTGGTGCTGTGGTCTCACTCAATATGTTTATTTCCCGTGCACGTCTAGTTATGTTTTTGCTGTCAATGGCGATTTCAGATCCACATTTACATTTATTCATTTGACAGACGCTTTTATCCAAAGCGACCTCATGTAAATGTTCTTAAATGTCTGTTTTTATAATTAGTTTGCCGCTTGTTAACACTCAAAATCATTTATAATTTGGTTATATTTCACAGCACTATCCGCTTTCATTTGTTTGGAAAAATGACTGAATTTTATTTTGTGTTTTAGAGAAAGAAAGAAAATAATGATAAGAGTCTGGAACAACATGGGGTGAGTACATGAAAATGACAATTTTGGTTGAACTGGTCAATTAAACGAAAAGAAAAAGTAGCTTTTCGATCACAGTCGTGTGTTTTTGTATTGTGAAGTTAAATACATGATCTCTACACAAAGTCTGTGTTGTTTTCAGACTGCAGACAAAGACTTGAAACTGTGCATTCAGATGGGAAATAATTCACTGATTGTTTATCCATTTTGGAGGCACGGAAGGCGATTAGATTTAAGGTGAGAGTAATAGCTCATTAAGTCTTTAAATTTGGAGGGTTTTTTGTTGTCCGGCTGCTGGTCAAACGAATGACACTGGTGAATGAGAGGAAAAACAAAGCTCAACAGAGCAGGACAATATCCTTGTGTGGGAGAATTAGTTACACTCAGTAGCTCGAGTGTTCAGAGCCGAGAAGAGATCAGCAGGGATTAAGAGAAAGTCCCCACAGGTGGCTGATGGGAGTCACAGGACCTCGTTTGAGACATTAAGGAGTAAGACGGGATGATATTTAATGACACGGATCAGGGTGAAACTGGATCTGAAGGCAAGGCAGTGAAAACAGAAGAACACTTGTAAATCTTATCGTAACATTGAGTGAAAATACGATACAGCTTTAAAGGTTTAGTCGATTCTTTGAAGTTCAGAAAATGTGAATGTGGGGCAAAATTACTTTCATTTAAATTTTGTGCTTTTTTGCACAAATGTTCTGTCCCTCCCCGACAGAACATTGTAAATGAGTAAGATTTGTTTATTAGCTTAATTATTAGAATACAGAGAGGCAGCTAATTGAACTCTGGGTCAAACAAGCACAATAGTTTTAAAAAAACACCATTTTACTGAACTCCAGTTCATACAAGCACACTTTAAAAGAGCACAAAAGCTGAGTTTTGACCTCTGTTTGAATAAAAAGCACATAAACCAGAACCGGGGTGGAAAATGTTTTTTGCACTATGTTAATGACGGTTTCTAATTCTCCTCATTAACTTTGACCCCACAGATCACAGGATAATGTTCTTACCCAGGAAATCTCCCACTTGGGTGTAATTGTGTCAACGCAGTGAGTTTGGAACTCAGGGGTCATCAGCAGAAAACCGGCTGGAGAATAAAGGGTTAATCTGAGACGCCCGGCCGCTGTAAAAAGTCAAAAGTGCCTCGCAATAGCACGGACAAAAACGTGATCTATTGTTGCCGTGTCAACCCCGCGTGATGTATTCTATCCTACACGCATGGACAAACGGATCTGTGATTATACAAGCCACAGTGTTCTCCCGGGCCGGAGTTCTGGACACCAGGCCGTTTGACCTCTTAGTCTTCTGGTCTTTGTTCCAGCTGCCCTTTATTTCTCACCCCGCTCTGAACCCGGGCTCCAGTATTCTCTCAAAATAAAGAGCCGGGACCCCTCAGTATATTTTCATTAGTGCTTTAAAACGAGGCCTCTGAGAGCATAAAGGATTGAATGAAAGAAAACTTTAATGTGGTGATTAAGTGTTAAATAAAACATTTAAGCAAACAAACAGTGAGGTTGGTCGAGGGTTTTACTGCGTTTCCTCTTAACTCTGTAAGTTTAACACACGATTAAGAAGTGGAACACACACACACACACTTCTCCGGTTTCTTTCTCTCTGTTGGTGTTGGTTTGGCTAGTAAACGCTGCGCTCTGGTTACAGCCCTCAGGTAGTTTATGCCACACTCGACTATCAGGCCGAGCTTGAGTCCTGTATTAATCTCACATTTTGCACTTACTGGACACCAAAAGACAAATTACTTTTCCATTTATAAAGCATGCTTTAAAAGTAATGCTAAAGTCACTTTAACTTTAATTCTTGCTTAAATTTTGTCTTAAATTACTAACCTTATATATATATGTATTAACCCAGCTAACAATTTAAGGTTGTAAGAATGTTTCCTGAATGTTTCCATTAAGTAAAGTAAAACATTTAAAATGTTATTTTGCATGTTCTTGGATGCTCAGTATTTTTAACGTTGTATTAAAGTTATTGCTTTAAGTTATTGTTTTTAAGAGCATTATTTAAACCTTTTTAAAAAGTTTTTAAAATGCTCCACTAACATAAAAATTACGCTGTTCATATATGATATATAATGTTTAAAAAAGTTATACTAACATTACTGCAAGAACAGTTTTAATAACCTTGAGAGAATGTTAGCTTACGTTCTGAGAGCGTTTCGTATTAGCTGGGAAAATCTAAAGCATAACTTGTCCCACACCATTTGTGACTAAAAGATATAATTCATAGAAATGCTTTTCTTGTAAGCAATGTGACTTAACATTTGTTTGCATTGGCAAGCAGTACCATTAATACTTTATTTAGAAAATTTAAAAATCTAGTGTTCAGTTTTCCTTGTGGTTTACTGTGTGTGTGCTAAACTCCATTTCCCTGAACTTTACAACATCACTGCAAAGGTTCTTGACCGTTTACAAAACAGACAAACAGCTTTTCTCAGAAGTGTTCACGGCTCTTTGTTTGGACTCGTTTGAGCAGAAAACATCCTGCTTCTACCAGCAGAAAAGCATCTTTCTCTTTCACTTATTCTAAGTCACTGTCTTCCTGTCAGTCTGTAATCGTCTCTTTGCTCTTATACCTGAAGCTCAGCAGGTCTCTGAGACACTGAATTATTTAATCCAGGTCAGTGAAAGAGAGACAGAAATGAAGATTTTTATTGTAATGGGCCTTAGTCGTCAATTAGTTGTTCTTGTTAAAAGACAGTTGACCCATAAATGTCCTTATGACACTTAAACTTTGTTCAATAATACAAAACTAACACGTCTTTAGAACTGTGTTGCATTTGGATTAATGTGTGTGTCTGTTTTGGAGTTTTGACAGATGTAGTGATTTTTATCTGTGCTCGTATGGTAAATATTACAAAATTTCATTGTGTAAAACTGTTTAATGTTCTGTCACATTCAACATCTAACAGTTTTAGGTTGATTGAATTTCCCAGATGTTTCCATTAAATAACAAAAGTTAAAATGTTATTTTGAAAGTTCTAGAAGTTTTTTAGACATTGTATTGCCATTACTGCTTGTTTTTTTAAACAATATTAATTTTTTTTAATTCTGTAACATTTTATAATGTTCCATCAACTACTTCAGAGTAAGTTTTTTTGATATATATGATATATAACATTTATAAAACGTTCTACTAAACTTTTGGATAACTTTGAGAGAACTTTTACAGAATGTTGGCCAACATTCTGAGAATGTTTTGTTCATGTTATAATCTGTCCCCTGACTAAGGCGCATTTATTGGCATTTTATTAGTCAGGTTTTCAGTAGCTAGAATCATAGAAGTGTAGTGAGCATTAGCATTCGTCGACAATAAGAAACACATGTGTGCGGTCTACAGAATTTCATCTCTGTCTTTTAAGTGTCTTGCTGCAGGGCAACCAAGCAGGTCAAGAGAATTGACATGAGGTGAAGAGGTTCACAAAAAGCGTGAGGAGAAGGTCAACCGTAAAAAATCTCCCCCACTTCGGAGTGGAAAAGGGTGAGACACTGAGACAGGAGACACGGAGAACAGAGCAGAACCAACAGGCTTGCCAATGTTCTCTGTTGACCCCCAGTGGAAACTGTTCACCCCCGTCGCACCCCTGCCCAGCAGTGGACAGTTTTCTCACACCTTCTTTCTTTCTGCGCCAGCTTACAGTACGAGTGAAGCGTGAGCCCACACAACAGGAAGTGTGGCTTCTTATTCCAAAGAAACTGGGAAGATTGTTATTATTTTTACAGCATGTAAACATTAAAAGAGTTAAAGGCTTCTACTGTTACTGTTTTGGGCTCGTCAGGATGTGCAAACAAACAGAGCAATGCTTTGATTATACTTTGGCTTTACTGTATGTTTAGATAGGAGAAAATGTTCTAACTTATCTAAAATATCTCATGTCACTTTTAAAGGTACGGTAGGCAACTTCGGATAGGCTAGCAACAGCAAGCTAATTTTGAAAAGTTAAGATCCCGCCCTCCCTTCAGCGCTCTCCAAACCCATGTGCAGAGGCATGCAAATATGCAGTTTAACAGTTTAACATCTGAATTACATACGAATGTAATGATTGGACGATCATTTTATAGTCTTAATGGCCTTTCACAGAAGATTAATATTTACAGAAATGTTTTTAAACCACTTAGTGATTGTTATCAGGATGTGATGAGAGTTTCAAACAGCACGATAAAAATGTTTTGGAAAAATGTTCTGACTTTGAGCAGTTTTTAGCTTTTACTTCAGGTAAATGTTTGCAAGAAACGCCTCAGTAGTCCAAAACTGTCACCCAAAGCGACGACAGTGTCATTTACTGTAGAGCTGTCACATCACACGTAAAGTGAGAGCCGGTGATTTTGGGAGGTGTGGAAAGGGGAGGACACGTGAAAGGAGGTAAAAGAGAAAGGTTTGCTGCTTCTCCTCCTCTTTGTCAGACGTAAGAGGATGAAACCTGTCATTAGGAAGGTTAAATGAAGAAAGACCTCAATGGGGAGGCCATTGTGTTGGAGCAGTGAGGAGGGTTAACTCCTTAGTGCCTCAAATAACATGGCTTGCTGCTTTGTTCGGGGCTGAAAGAGGCCGAGGGGGGCCAAACGGAGGCCCGGCGCTTGAGAAAAGCTCTGTGGGCTGGGCCACAGCGGGGGTTGGGGGGGGGGTTTCAGGGACCTTTAGGGATTTTTTCATCTCTTGTTTTTCTTTCTTTCGTAGCAGCTCATCCAGAACCTGCCGTTTCAGAAGCTCTGTGAGATGGCTCATTCTTGGGAGATTCCGCTCTCTTGTGTTGAAAAATTCTTGGGGAATGAATGCATAACTGCACGATTAGGCTTTCCTTCAATGTGTGGCTTAGAGATTTACTCGCCCCGGTGTTAAATTTGGGGTCAAAAATCTGTTGGGGTGAAATGTTGCTTCATAATGATGTTCCTCAGCTGATTGGTCAAAGTTTGAAAGTCAGATGTAACAAACATAAATCAGCAAGTTTGATTACAAGTTTTCATTGAAATCACTATGTGATTTTTTTGAGGGTTCTGTCATTTTGTGAATGGTGGGTTTATAATGTTGAGTGCAGGTGTGGGTAGTTTTAGGATGAAAAAAATGTTGTTTAATGTATACAGCACTTTTCCAAATGCACATTATTTCATATCCGTTAATGTTTTAGAAAATTGATAATATTCAATTATAATGTTTTTAATGTTTTAATTTTTATTTAAATAGATTTGGAAAATTTAGTTTTCTTTGTTGTTATGTCCATATGACCAGATGAGACAACTAATAACCTGTGAATCTTTTTAAAATCCTCCCAAAATGTTTTATTTAATTATTCATAAAGTTAATTTATAATCAATAATTATTTATAATCAAAAACAAAACTGTTTAATACCTTGTGTAATATGTAAAAAGGAAATTTACCATGTTTTAGTTATTTAGTGAAGTCTTACCTTTAGTTTAATTGTTGTTTTAAATTGTCTTTGCTTTGATTCATGTTTTTCTGGGTGATGTTAGTTTGTCATAATATTTTCTTCTCAGAACATCATGAGGAAATTTCCATTGCAGGTCATCTTGAAACATTAGAAGAAGAAACGTGAGTCTGACTAGTTCTAAATTTAAGCCAAAATTTTAGCTTAATTCACACCAGGCTAATTTCTAACTATTGTTTTTTTTATTGCATTTGTCCTAATCCAGAGTCACACTTTCCTCCAGCTGTACTTGAGTATCTTATAAACTTAAATGGTCAATTAGTGACTCAGCTGATGCTCCTCATTGAATGCAGGTGTCTTAGTAGCTCAATAAAAGGCAGTTTAGCTTAATCAGCATTTGCTGAGCTCATCAGCAGCATCGTGCAGAGCCAGCGTTCTCATTGGACAGAATAAAAACAGCCGAGTCTTGCAGGGCTTCGTTGTTTTTTGTTAATGGCAACCTTTGTGACCATTAGATGAATTACCAAGAGACAAATTGAGGATGTTCAGCGTAGCTGGTTAATGAATACTCGCCTCAAAATGACTCCTAAAACTACAGCACACTGTTCTGTTGACACAGCCGAACGCATTCAGTCCTTCTAATTGGCCACTATAAATGTTTTAATGTCACACTTGGGGTATTTATTTCGTTGTAACTGTATTTTGTTGGAAGGTGTACGAATGGCAGTCCAGGTTCACTTGATACCCAAGTGACCAAAGAACAAATACAAACCTCAACAAACACCAACATTTAATTAAGGCTGCGGTCCGTAACGTTTGCCTTTCTGTCGCCATCTCTGTTCAAAACATGAAACTGCAGGTTACTGTATGTAATTTATACATAGATTAAAGTCAAATTAAGCTACACAGACGTTTCTCAGGAAATCTGACCTGACAGCTCAAATTGTAAATCATTATTATAAACTTACTTGCTCAGTGATTTTTGTTTATTTTGAAACGAAAAAGTTCAAACTGCAGCTTTAAACTTCAGTGTGAATTATCTTTATAATTGTTATGTTTCTGTTTGTTGTATATTGTTGGGGATCATGTTAGCAGAAGATGTGTATTGAGCACCGTGTAACACTTTTCTTACAGCAGTTTGTTTGTGGCTGGCTGTGAAAGGAGGACAGCTAATCACTTTCCCCTCTGCCTCTTTACCAGCCTGAGTAAAAGATCACAGTGCTGGCGGCCCACAGCTCCTCCCCACCTTTCTCTCTCACTCCTGGGGAGGCTGGTGCAGACCGCTGGGCCATTGATCAGGTGAATGATGGCTTCATAGAGCAGCCTGTCGCGGGCGGGACGCTGGCTGGAGGAATACTGTCACACTCTCTCTTTAGGCAGGAGACAGACGCAGAGGTTTTTTTCCTCCATGTTGCTTTCCCATGATTCCCTGGGGAGAGTGTTAGGACAGGTTGTGATGCCCCTATTGTGAGGCAGTGAGGGTCACACATTAAAGACAGTTTAGAAATACTTTTTGTTATGCTGGTTGAAAGTCTGATAGCAATCAATAAAGTCTAAATGTATTTATATATAAATATATTTTCTGCGGAACAGGACCATGAAATGTTTGTCCAATTGTTGCATTCGGTCCATATGCAATGATAGGATGTCCTACTTTTCTGTCAGACTACGTATGTATTTGTGTGTTGGAGGAGGTGTAGCTTTGGAGAGCGCTGTAAAAAAATTGCCTAACGTACCTTTAAGAGGTGACTGAAGTGTACGAACTGTTTGTTTCTGCATGACTATGACGCTCAGGTGTTTGTAGCCGTGTGTCGTTTCCAATAATCAGTCTGTGTGCTGCTACTTTTTGTGCCCCAGGGTGGCTGGGAGGGCGGCACTGAGCTCTCACTGACTCCCCAGGCAGAGGCGTAGAAATCGGCTACATTTAATCAGTCACGCTTAGAGCTCTGAGAAGGTGGATGAGGTGAGCTTTTCCCTCATTGATTTTCCACAGTTAGGGATTCTCCACACTCTGTTACTGATGTCTGAAAGAATGCACCAAATAACAGAATAAATAAAACCACATGCTTGTCTTTACAGGTTTCCTACCTTCATTAATCCCAACATCATTATTGCTCAGTGGTTGCTCATTTATATCTCAGGAGATCTAATGGAATTCTCAGTTATGTTTTAGCTATCAGCTTTGTATGAGATTTTTTCTCATAAAATGTAAAACAAAAAAGAGCTATAAAATTAGTCTACAGCAAGGCTCAGATGATGCAGGTTTGATAAGAAATGGTTGCTTATATGAGATCTCTTTTTGGCACGTGAGCACACTTTGAGAGACTCTTGGGAAGTATTTTGAACCTCTAAATGAGACATGTGAGTTTACTGTGGTCTTATGGTGTGGAGAAAAGAAAGAGACCTGATTAAGTTTTTAATGATGTTTTAAGTATTGTCGTTTTCTGAAATGTTTTTTTTTTAATTCCTTATTGAAGACTATTAAAATCCATCTTGATAGATTTTACAAAATTTGGTCTTTGGCATAGGAGAAATGATGAGAAATGTTTTGAGCACAAACTTTCTGTCTTGGCAAAGGTGAGCACTATCTGAGACATTGTTGAGACCATCTGAAGTTAACATGTCTACTTTTGATCAGAAGGAAAATCAAGCATACTTCACAAATAAGACCCAAAAAAATCTACTTTTGATGACATTAATGTCAGTGTGACCACTGAGATATGAACAAGATGTTTTTTTTAACTACAAGATTATCTGTGAGGTATCGACCCTCAAGTGAAAGTGAAAAGTAACAAAGAAAGATAACCGCTCTACACAGTGAGGCTGTATTTCAAATGGCCTGACACTCAACAGTCAGTTTGTTGTCATGCACATGAATGGAGCTAAAGCTGTGCGCGCACTAGCAGGACAAGAATTACTCAGACGCAACACAAGAAGCCTTTTCACTCACCCTCAAACACTGATTACATTGTAATGGTGCAATCAAAGTGGAAAATTATAGAGGAGCTTCATCCAACACATAATACACCACTCACCACGGTCAGATGGTCCAGGAGACACTGTGAAAAGCTTTTAAGTTGCTCTGGTTTGTGGGCAGTGGGACACACTTCTAAAGCATGTCTCAGACTATTAGGCGATATTATAAGCAACTCTGTGGATCACAGGAACAAGCGGTAGAATCGGTAGAAGTCGTTTCAAAAGAGTGTGTGTGTGTGTACGCGAGTGTGTGGGAGGGTTGCAAGAACAGGAGATTTTTTGTGTTGTAGAAAAAGAGCTGTGGACACTTCATCTTCTCTTCTCTGTGCTGCCAAAAAGGTCAGAGGTCAAATGTCAGGGTGAATGAAGAATTCCGAGCTGCATGCCAGCAGATCAGATTTCAGGACCGGGGGCTGGGAGCGATAGGTGCCGATATATGTGTGAGTTCCTCTGAGCAACTTTTATTTAAAACATCTTCAACCGCCCTTCAGCTCTGAGCCTTTATGAGGTTTCACTCAAAGTGGAACATATTTTCTCAAGACAAACGTTTTTCCAGTGTCCACCAAAACAACAGAAGCAATTAGTTTAAGAGTGTTTATCAGTTTAATATGTCAGTAAGGGCTCACTTTGTATTTTATTTAGTAGTTTCATGTAGTTATTAAGCATTACATTTCTTGATATTCAGCGTGCAGCTTCTCAAAATGAGAGGCAAACTTTTCATCAAACTTTATTTGTGTTGTTCTGATCATATCCATCATTTAACAAGACGTGTCATTTTATAGAAATCTTTAATTATTAATATATGGTTCATTGGTGTTGCAATTAATTCTAAGTTAATTGTTTTTCTGTCTTTCAACAAATGACTTTAAAGTTTGAGTGGGTTAATTTTTACCTTTCTGCTTGAGAAAATCAGTCTTGTGTTTGTTTGTTAGAGAGCTCAGTCTTTGTGTTCTTTAAATGGATAAACACTTCTGTGTTTGTCTGTCCATTGTGAAGCCTGTAAATGATTTTCACTTCACATTTGTTTCTGGAGTGAATCCTGATCCAGAGTCAGAAAGTTCAGCTGTCTTTATAAACACTCATGTCATGTTTGTTGATTGTGTACAAGGATATTTTGTTGCTGCTCAGTTTTTAAGTTAGACCGTTAAAAACTTTATAAACTCTGTTCTGAATTGATTCATTCCAGAAATGAAGATTTGCCTTGATTTTATTTATTTTACAATAGTTTGTTTCAGTCCTTGACTCTGATTGGATGAGAAATTAGAGTGTTTATATAACTAAGGAGCACTAAAATGATACCACAACAAACATGCAGATCATCACAGCATGCAGATATATGAACATAACAGCATGACTGCAAACATTATCATTTTAGTGTTTTGTTTAAATTTTTGTTTAAATGTTATGATTTTTCAGCATTGAATGAGTTTATTTATTTTAAAATAATATATATATATAACATCTTTTGTGGAAGGCACAGGACTATAACATTTTCATCCAATCATTACATTCGGTCTGAAGGCAATGATAGGATGTCCTTCTTGCTTGTATGTATGTGTTGGAGGAGGTGTGGCTTTGGAGAGCATGGATTTGGGATCTTGCTCCATTCCTCCATTTTTAGGCTTTCAAACTGTCCACCCTACATTTAATTTTTTTAAGCTTGTTTTGCTCTGTTGTCTTGATTTGCTGTTTACATAGGCTGTGTTTTGGAAAAGAGCCATATTTTCCTTTCATTCCAGCATTACAGCACAGACACATCATTACACACACTGCCAGAATGGAGCATCTATAATGGGGCATTTTACAAAATCTCTGACCTCTTTCATGGACCACCTGCTCTGCAAAGGGCCGTGAATCATGAACGACCCAAACAAGTTGTTGATGATTCAGATAGAGGTCCAAACCACAGACCCTTGGCTTGACACCCAGCCCTCAGGGGCTTTGAGTTCCATCCCACCCCAGTCCAGATCTTGGACTAATGGGGCAGTTTGTGAAGTGGAAAAGCTTTGATGCTAGACTTTAAACAACATGTCCATTCTATGATTGGGGTGAGAATTGGCCAGCAGGGTTCCAGGAGGAAAATATAAACCGTGGATTAGCTGGACTAATGGCCTTTGCCTGTCGTTGATGTTAATTAGTGTTAATTGGGGCCTCTGAACAGTTTTGGGGGGCTTTGGAAACAGAAGAGAGGGTGACCTGCGCATGGTGGAGTTTTCAAAGCCTCCCTTTTGCTTATAACACCGGGCAGGAACACTTGTCTGCTGATGAGGTCTTTCTGTTTGCTCTTCACTCATTGTCAGAACCGATTTGCTTTCGACACAATAATTCCATTCACTCGGGCTGATCTTCACAGTTATTCAAGAGGTCATCTTTTTTCTTTGGTCATGGGCTTTGATGCCTCCCCCTCACCCTCTCTACCCGACTCAAGACCCGTGCTTGTGTTTTCACAGAGCTAAGATGCTTTTTTGGTAAAGTTTTGAATTTTCCCTTAACCGTTTAATCTGTACCAAATTGTTATTTTGGTTTTGTCTACAGTGTTGCCATGCCTCTCACCCCCAAACAGGGCCACTTAGTGTGAAATAGGGCCCCAGTCTGGTGGACTTTTGGGGGAAGGCTAACACCTGGTATCACTTTATTTACCCCTGTCCATCTCAAGCTCAGGAACAGCGGGGCCATCGGAGCGGCCCCCGTGGACGTCAGGGCTGCCTTTGATGGGGGGAAATGATGCCCCACATTGGAGCCTCTGCGATGACTTTACCAGCGCCTGACCCCTGGTGACCTCATATCCCCCTCCCCACAGCTGCTGCCCCCATTGGCCTCCGCTGGACTCTGGTGCTGGAGAGAACGGAGAACATTTGATGGGGGAGAACAGCAAAAGGTCAACTGGTGGTCAGAAGATTTTTATTGGGATTGGGAGGCAGAGGAGAAAGAGAGAATGTGTTAAGACCACCGTCTGAGAATTTAACTGCACAGAATGTGGCTTTTCTCTGTAGGTGAAATCGAAGCTGATTGGACGTCATCTGTGATGTAAGCACTGAATGATGAGAATCTATCTCTCTCTCTCTCTCTCTCTCTCTCTTTCTCTCTTTATCTATCTAAATGTGAAAGTAATCCTGCCATTAAATGTTTTCTGTATGTTATAATGTATATATTTTTAACCAACAGATTATCATACATGAAATGTTTTCCTTTAGTAACTTAAATAACTTAAATTTAATGTTTACCCAAATGTTCAAGACTGTAAAGTTTTTAGAACTGTAAAAAACATTATTTATTGATCGACCACAAATCTGATTATTGTGTGTGGGACCTTTTTAATGTCATTGGCGGTTATGACCCTGTTTGAACCATCGTCCTATGAGACTGTGACTATAATAAGCTTCTTCTAATCTGATCCAAGATCAGCAATGAAACTCATTATTCACAGTTCTGCACGTTCCATCTTATTTCCTGTTTTTGCCTCTTTATCTGCTGGAGGACGTGAAAATGACACATAGAAAAGCATTCGGCTCAAGATCTATTGACGCTACATGTCAGCGCTGGCCATCACGGCAGATTGAAACCCTCAGTGGGCGGGTAATGTGTGTTTTCCAGCGGCCGCCATGTCGGAGGAAAACGGTGAGAAAACACAAGGTTATCGGCCGCTGTGACCCTCTAATGTCACGCTCGCCCTGTGAGAGCTACGGCTCACGAGTCACAAGGACTTTCCCTCCGGCGGCCCTGTTTGAGTAATTTATTGCTCCATCGCATGACTGAAGTCCGAGGGGTAGAAATGGCCATAAACATATTATGGTAGAGAGACTGGTGGAGGTGTTTAGCAAATCTGTTACAGCCCAGTATTCTGCCGTGTTCAGCTCGTTGGTCACGGTCTTCTGGTCTGATCATGTAGAATCTGATTTACATACGTGTAGAGTTGTGTTTTGTGCTTTGATGAGTGTCATTTTCTTTTTTAAAACATGTTGAAAACTAACTGTGCTTAATTTCCCAGAATCCATTGCTCATCTCTACTATGAGTTAACCGGTTCCATGAAAGCATTTCTGTAGACCACTGGAGGTACCAAAGTAAATTGTCACTCCAGTATTTACTCCAGTAAATATTTCTCAGGGCTGGTTTATTTTTGGACGCTTACCTTGAAAGTCTTGGCTGCAAAATGGGGCAAGTCTCACAATGTCAATACACACACTTGTATATCTTCATTATGCCTCTCTACTCTTGTGACTGTTGCTTCTCTATAGGAATCTTTTATGGAACTGACATTCCTGGCCAAAACAGAAGCTCTTGTTTGAAACCTCTCCCTCCTAACCAATCCCTTTTTTCATCTTCCTAGGTTTGGAACTCGGGATCAAAGGTCAAGACCCCCTCCAGCTTCAGAGACATGTCAGGTCATGCTAGCCACATACTGTTGCTCCCAGTTCAAACCCAGAAATCTCCTAACAAGAAATGTGTTCATAGACAAAAGCCTGTTCTTGCTTCAGTGAGTTTTGTGAAAGTTGCAGCCATCCACATTATATGGTGTTGGAATATCTGTGGTGTTGGAAAATTCCAAATGGAAAATTAAAGCACTATCAGTTTGTCCTCTAGGGCTTTTCTGAAAGTTATAATTCTATAGTTTAAGATAAGATAACGATTTTAGGTTGTAAGAACGTTTCCCTAACATTTCCATTATTTTGAAAGTCCTAGGAGCATTCAAACGTCTAGTATTTTTAGACATTCCATTAACGTTACTGTTTGGTTATAGGAGCGTTCCTCAGACGTACTTTTATAACATTTTTAAACATCCCACTAACAACTTAATAACATTTTTGAAATATATGATCTATAACATTAAAAAAACAGTCTACTAACATTACTGCAAGAACATTTTTGATAACTTTGAGAAAACTTTTAAACATTAGCTAATATTTTGAGAACATTTTCTGTTAGCTGGGATTAGAATACAGTTACTGCAGGTATTTCAGTTATAAAGCTGAAGGGTTTTTTGTCTGTATATGCTGCTTCTTGCTAGAGACATTGTAGAACGTTCTGGGTTCTTTAGATGAATATCCAGGTCATGAGGTCATTAGTGCCTTTGACCCGCATTTTCACTGTATCAGCAAATAGCAGAAACTTCATATTCCTGCTACTGTGAAAAATGAGACTTGGATGCATAAACAGGAAAAAAAGAGTCCTCAGAATAGATAAACAAATAACCGAATAAATCTGGAGGACATGAGGGTGAGGGCAAGCAACCTCATGAGGGTCAGTACAGGAACAGATAAATCTCAGTTAAAGACACCGTGACTCTCAACATCTGAACTCTTCATCAACTCTAATCAGAAAGAGGAAAGAACGCAGTAAAAAAACAATATGAAACACTAATATACATCAAAACTTAAATCTTTCCCTGTGAGAGGTTTTATATCATATTGGCTTTATGTTTATATCACACAGTACTGGTGTGTTGGTAACTGTTAGCTAGTTTAATTTCACCACATACAGTAAACTGGATATACTCTGATAATCAAAGGTTTGTACAAACTGAATTTGAATTAATGTTTCTTACGCTCTTAAAAACCTTCTAATCTTTCATCTTTGTTTTTAGGCACATATAAAATAATTGAAAAATCTTGTAAAAAAAAGTTACACTAGCTTGAATTTTAATTGGTTTTTTTTCTTGTTTTTTTAATGGATGAATTGGGCTGAATAATAAAAAACTACAACAGGAAACACATGAAATCTCTTTTAGTGCTGATTAAACGTTAGTTAAGAGTTGCAAAGCTGTAATTTAGTTGAGGGATGTGGCTACTTTTAATACGCTGTTAGTACACTAAATAGTGCACTTACAAAGCTTCCTAAAATACTTTGTTATAGTTAGTTTGAGTCAATGTGTAAATAAAAAGAATTCAATCATTCATAACTCAGTCGTTTATCTTGATTAAAAAACTATATAAAACTGCTTTATAAGATGTATTAACAGAGAGTTGTTAAAAAGCTAGATATATTCTGTATAACCATCATGTTGCTTGACTGGAAATTAATGTTAAGATTATGGTTGATAATTTGACTGAAATACCTGCTTTTAAAATGACAGAAATAATAATAAAAAACTGTTTACTGTGCTGATAAATGATTTGTAAACCGTTTAATAGATGACAACAGAGTCACTGCAAGTTTAACTTTGTCCAGCCAAACAGATCCACAGTTTGAGAAGATTGGACCTTTCAGACTGTATTTTGTTTTACATAAATTGTTTGAGGTAGATTTTCAGCCTGGCTTGTCTGTCGTTTAGAAACGGGCACAAACTGATCATAAATTAACATGCAAACTAGTGGCCTTTGCATTTCTTAAGCCATAGTATGTGGTGATGTTTGCTCCCTGACCTCAGTCATCAGTCACCTCATAAGTACACGGCAAGTGTGGATATTTGTTCTGGATCTGATAAAACTATTCAATCTGAGAACTGTTCCTTGTGTTGTTCCAAACCCTTAAAACTGTTCACTACAGTTAAAAAAGGTGCTAAATAGAAGTTTGCATTGTTTCTGCACAGCAAAGCCATATAAGAATCATTTTTGGTTCTCAAAAAGAACCATTTCTTTCTTACCTTTTATTGTCTAAAGAATATTTTCATAACTTCTTATGAAACAGAAATGTTTTAATTAATTATTTGTGAAACCATACAGCCACAAATTGTTCTTCTATGGCATTGTGAAACACCTTTTTTTAAGATTGTAAAGTTGTATCAAACTTTAATGACACATGAGTTGGAATAACATTAAGGTGGATAAATAATGATAGAGTTTTTAATTTGGTTAAATTATTCATTTAAAAGTGACTCCTCTAATATTATTTGTTGATGTTAGTGGACACCTCTCAGAACTTCATTTGGAAATTCTTAAATGCAGACATTGTGTAGAATTACACATAATCACTATCACCACCAAATCACAGCCCTGGTCAGTATGTCACAGAATGATCTAATAGGCAGTCAAAAGGCTAATTGGAGGACAGGTAGGGTTACATGTGACAACAATTAAGCTAAACTAAAGGGCAATTTTATAGCCTCTAGCTCTAGAAGTTTCGTGCTAAACAGAGAAAACAATAACAACGTTTTTTCTTTTGCCTGCTGTTTAATCAGGCACCATATGTTTCGTGAGTATACCTAAATAATTTATTTTCTTTTATTCATTTATTTACTATGTTCTTTGTTTCTAAATATTTTAATTGATAGTTAATAATGTGGTAGTGTTTTGATGATTGTGTTTTTACTGTTTTGTTAAAGCAGCGACACAAAAGGTGTGTGTTTGCTTTGTATCTAACATTGAACAGAGAGACATGAACTTTTTGAACTGGATTTTTGACTCACTGAACTTAACAAAAGTAAATGTCAAACTTTGGAAGATTTTGTAGAAGGTGGAAATATATTATTGTGCATTACTGTGATTTTGTGTATTGTTAAAACAAACAGTAGCCACTGTTACTATAATTTGTAAACAGTTATTTAAAAAGTATTTAAAACAACTGAATTCTTATTAATGTATAATCATTTATAATGGTCAACAATGAACATTTAATGCATTTAAACGTGGTTAATATTTTAAATGCTATATAGTTTGTTTGTAAATTAAATGGCTCTGATTTTTAACAGATTTGAACAGCTTTTGGCTTGTAATTGTAAACCTACTATATGCCACTGTTTTCCTTTTGTGCACAAACAGCTTCCCAAAATGTGTATTGCAGAGTAAATTAACAGAAGTGTGAACTCTTGTGAGGACTCTGTCAGGTGGTGTGGACTCTAACACTTCAACAACACACCATTAACCAAGGTACCTAACAAGCAGACTAATCCTGTTTTCTCACTTTTTTCAGTTTTCATTCTATATTTAAATTGTTGTCAGTGTTTCAGAGACCTTCGTAATTAAAAGTGCACAAAACATGGTTACCAATTTAAGTATAATTTATGAAACGCAAGGGACAAATTGGAAATTACATAAAGAGAATAAAATAATACTTTTAAAGCAACACATACAATTCGTTTCAAAATGAAGTGACTCCTATTTCAGTCATTTTTCCATTAAATCAAACAGAATGCGTGTTAATATAATTCCCAGGATCTCTTGGGATTCCCTGTGTTTACGAAATGCGCATTATAAATTGCGCAAGAACGGTTCTATTGTCCAATTGGACAAAGTCTGTTTTCTCGCAGCTCCACTGACCAATTGATGAGCTTATAGCATACAAGCCGCGCCCCCATAATCAGAATCATAATCAAATATGGTCACTATATCCTTATATGGCGTGGAGGGGGCGGAGCTGTAGCGACCACGGCTGTTTAGTGTCACTTTCACCGATTTTTTAACTAGTTCTCAGATGAGTCGCACAGCTGACGGGTGAAACATACAAGACGGACAGACCATCTACAAGTCTTATAATACAGAGATTGACGGATTTTAAGACCTTTCCTGGTACACAGACACGTCACGGACTGAACTTTTAGCGTTTATTGAACGAAACGCTCGTGTGAACTTTATGCACAACAGAATAGTTCTTCCTAATAGTTCTCTATAATAACAACAACATCTACTATAGCGACTTATCTCGCATGTAAAGCGAAAGTTGAGAAAGACACGTGGGATTTCAAGAAGATTGCCAAGTTTCAAGCTGATCGCTATGATCCTCCTGTGACGGTACTGGTTTCATCGCCCGGACCTTCTCGTTCAGTATTGACAGTTCTTGAAGGATCTCCAACATGTTCTGTGGATTTCCGCACTGAGAATGAAAACTCATTCCTAATGAGAATTATGCCACCATCTCATTTACTTTGTAGATATTTTGATTAGGGAACAAAGTTTCGCAGTTTTGGTCGTAGAAAGAGCCAGAGGTGGGACTCAAGCGCCACGCGCCTCGTGTAGATCTGAAGGATCAAACGTCACACAGATCGTCTGTATCTCCACCCAGCTTGATAGGAGCCACATTGTATCTGCGCTCACCACAAAGTGTTACGGGATAGCATGGCAATGGTAGTAAATCAGTGGCAGGAGAACATTTCGGCTGATCCCGGATCCCAGCTGCAGATCTGCAGTCAGGAGCCGGGCGGGACACCCGGAACGCCCTCGGGTTCGACCCCAGGCAACGACGCGCTCTCCGGGGACAAAATTCCCAACGTGGACTGCATGGTGTGTGGGGACAAGTCCAGCGGCAAACACTACGGCCAGTTCACCTGCGAGGGCTGCAAGAGCTTCTTCAAGCGCTCCGTGAGACGGAACCTGAGTTACACCTGCCGGGGGAACCGGGACTGTCCCATTGACCAGCACCATCGGAACCAGTGCCAGTACTGTCGGCTGAAGAAGTGCTTGAAAGTGGGCATGAGGAGAGAGGGTAAGATAAACATTGTTTTAATAACTAAAATGTGCTTTAATCACGTAATATATTATTTAGGTCAGATTGTTGAAGGTCCGCTGCTCGAAACCCTGTTAGATTCAATATTTTGGGTTTTAAGTGGCTGTTTACAAATACAATTATTTAAATAGTGAATATAGACACAAGAAATTACCATGTAACCATACCATACAATACCATAGTTAAAACAATTATACCTTTACAATCTTAATGAATTTAAATACATACATTAAAATTCTTGTATGAATCTTTCTGTTATTCGTGTCCTGATGTTGAGTATAAGGTCAAACAGCAAGTTGCCAGTGTTTTTGTTAACAATAACTACAGTAACTATGGGATTTTGGCGGAAACTCTGGTTGTCATGGTACATTTCTGTAAAGGTTTTGTTTGTGTCACTCCCAGCCCCATTCAGTCCTGAAGTAAATGCGCACTTTTCGTTCTTTGACCCTTTTATTTGTTCTTTATTTATTGTGCTGACGAACATGGGCTGAATTATCACAGTCCACTCTGACAATTTCAAGTTACAAGAACGTTTCCTTAACGTTTACATTAAGTAACAAAACTTAATGTAAAATTGAAACATTCTTTTAAATGTTTTATGAAAGTCCAGTTTTTAGACGTTGTATTATTTTACATAAATGTTTATAAAACGTTGCACTAACAACTTAAGACTCTGACATACATTATATAAAACGTTAGCTAGTAGATCTACTAGCGTTACTGCAAGAACGTTTTTGATAACTTTGAAAGAACTTTGAGAAAACGTTCTGATAACGTTCCCTGTTCATTATAAAATGAATCTGGCGAATAGGTTTTTTCTTAGAGCTATTTTGATAAAATCCTATAGCAACAATTCATCTGTATTCATCGAAAAGTTTATTTTTTGAAATCTGATCGACAAAATTTGTTTAACTGCGCGCATAAAATACCATTTTATCATACCAATAACACAACATTTACAAACGAAAAAATTCCCACGTTTGCAGGTTAAATGGGCTGTTTTTAATTTGAGATCCCAGTTTGTGTAAAGACCAGTTCTTAAAACACAAAAGTGAAGGTTTAGGTGAAGCTAATAGAGTTTAATGAATTAAAACTGTGTTAATAAGGGTTAATAAGGTTTTCCCTTCTGCAGTTATTGTGAGAAGCACATTTAGTTAAAAATCACTGCAGGGAGAATTCATGCAGTCTGCTGACCTTAAATGTGAATATGGGATATCTGCATATTAAAGACATTTTCAATGACATAGATGGGGTCCAGATAAATGGGTTGTTCAGTATTTCATAATAGTGCATTTTTAGTGGGTGCTGACCATCTTTGAATATAATGTTATTAGCTGTTTCAGTAATGCAGTTTTAAAACAAACAACTCCTTTGCTGATCATTCTTAGTTGCTTGTTGAAATTCAGAAAACACGTTTTTCTGTGAAGGTTTAGTGTGTTTTATGAATTGAAATCAGTTAGAATCATGTTGCTTTTCTGCGTAACCTTGATTTCTGCACCTTTATTTGAACTTTTACAAACATAAGCTGCTGTGAAAGTTTAGTGAAGACACATGTCTGTTTTATTCTCAGTGTTTTGTTTGTTTTGTCTGCTGGTCTGAAGGCATTCTTTAAAACTAACATCCAGGTTTTTGTAACAGCTTAGGTCAGTTTGTAGTGGCAAAATATAGAGAGAGAATCACAAACAGAATTTTTTTTATTCATACATAAATTATGTTACTCTGAATTATGCAGTTAGGTTACTTACAAAGCTGAGCCCTTGTGCATTACAGATGTTTTGAAGCTAACATGGTAGTAACACAATTTGTGTGAAACAAACAAAAATCTTGGCCCATCTTTTTTGATTCTTTTTATTGCCTAAATTCTTTGTTTAATGTCCACATACATTAAAACTTGTTGTGACCAATGTTCAGCACTAAGACACCCTCCAAATTAGCTTGCTGAGAAGATTTCAGTTCTTGATAAATACATAAATAGTTAAAATAATAAACAAGCGTCCATGTATCTGTATTATATATCTATAGATTGTGTTTATTTTTAGTTTTGAGTCTGGGCCTCTCAACACAGCTATTGCTTGAAACATTAAATGATGAATAATTGATATATGAGGTTAATGTAAACTAGCCTGTCACAGATACAAGAACTCATCATTTGTCATGTAATAATTCATCTTTTTGTATTCGTTAATTATTAAAAAAGGAATTTCAGCAATGGCTCATACAGAATGTTTATAATTCCACAGATCATTAGTAGTTTTATAATGAGGCTGTTGTACTCTTGATCGGTCGTATATCTCAGGCTTGCTATAGAAGGTCAAATTCATTTTGCTCTAAGCTTCTTTGTTATTCCGCAGTGCTCGGAAATTCCACACACAGTCCCTGTGAGATTATCACATGCATTTGATGATGAATCAGGACAAATTATGCAGCCAGTTGCACTTCAGTTGATTAGAGTGCTTGACTGATATGAGTTTTTAATAGCCAGATATCTGGAGAACAAAGTGACCTGTGGCCAATGTAATGATAATATGTACAAAACATCATATAGTGTGTTGACAAACGCTTTGAGGACTTGCTGAAACAATTTTTGAGCATTTAAGAGCAGCTGTATGTACACTGATGGTGCTTTGCTGCATTTTTATAGATTGTTTGCTTTGTAAAAGAATGCAAAACCTTTTAAAAGCTTCTTTGTTAACAGATGATACCTTGAAACATTGATGTAAAGTTTCTTTAAAGCAGCAACTCTTGATCTCACCCAGCTAACAATTTCAGGTTGTAAAAACGTTTCCCATTCATTTCCATTATATAGCAAAAATGTTACAAATGGTATTTTAATGTTCTAGGAACGTTTAAATGTCCACAATCTGTAATCTTTTTAAAACATTTCACTAACAGCTTAAGAACAGTGTTGTGTTTTTAAATACATGATGTATAACTTTCCTAATGTAAACATTTTTGATAACGTTGAAAGAACTTTTAGAGAACGTTAGCAAGTGTTCTGAGACCGTTCCCTGATAGCTGGGCCAGAGGTTCAATTAGCACTTTCAAGTCTAAGAGTTGGAGATGAACCGTGGTCTTCCTCCTAAGAGCAAATATTTCACTGCTCCTCTTCAATGGCTTCTTCAATGGCTCTACCTGTTTTTACAGCTCACGGCTGCTCATGACATGAGTGACATTCCAGCCTGACAAAGACTGAAAGAGAAGCGTATGACTGCCGTGTCAGTCCCACACGCTTCCACACGCATGCGTGTGTTGTGGAATGTTCCATATGCAATACGTGACCTTTGTCAGAGCAAGAAAACCACCAATACAGATTGAATAAAATGTCTGAGTTTCTCACACAGAAGAGCTTGTGTACACACAATATTACTGTCTCCTCTCGCTGTATTTGAGAATGTACCTTCAAGTCTATTGTTATTATATTAAAGCAAGAATCACTATTATTTTTGCATATACTTAGGGTTAGTGAACTTTGGCCTCAACACGCCCCACCCTGTTTGCGCTACAGACATTCAAATTGTCAACGCAAATTGTGCAACTTCCCAAGAGGAGTGTTATTCCTTTCTATGCTTAAGCAATGTGATTTATGAGTTTCACCTGGTGGGTGATAAAACTTGACCTGGGCCACTAAGCAGCTGTCTAAAACCTTAGCAACTGCGTAGCAACAGGCCGCAACTACTACACCTTTTTTTGTATGGGTAAGTAAATCTGGTTAAAGTCTATCATTTAAGTAGCTTTCGTAAGCATCCATGCAGAACTGTGCAGGGTGCAAAATGTCAGATCAGAACAGGAAATGATGTCGCAGAACTCATGTGGTCAACAGAGCCTGTCAGTCGCAGTGTCTCGCCAAACGTGCTAAAAGTGTGACTTCATCCCATGACCTGTAAATCACTCGCTTCCTGTGTGCGGGTGAAATACAGGTCAGCGCAGAATAAACATTAATAACAGACAGGATCACAGCAAAGTCCAAATGTGGCGTCTCTCTGTGGGGTTTGGGTAAATATCAGCCTGCCACCTGCTCGACTGACTAATCCTGCTGTTCTACCAGTTGAACAGGTGACTTCCAGCAGAGGCTAAACTTTCATTCTGATTCGCTGTCTGACACAAACCCTAAAATCTATAACCTTAAATTTGTAGTCCTGCATCTTCTATAGAAAATATAAGAATATACAGTTTATTTTGTGATTGCTATCATGTGAGGAAACTCAACCAGATTCACTAAAATGCTTCTGGAAAAAATCTGTACCCTGCCTTTAATGTTGCATGTTCTGTGTAACATAAACTCTTATATCTTGTCAAATACAGTCACAGAAATATGATTATTTACCTATTTAATGACCTGTAATTAAACAAACGGTTGTTTTTGAAGCAGTTATAGAAAAAATGTTACACATTTTCTTTATCGTTTAATATGTGTGTGATATTTAACACCAGACTAACCTCTAATGTATCAATGTTTAACCCTGTTTAATGTTGTGTGTAAAAAAAATGTTAACTGCTCTCTGCTTTGGATAAAAGCGTCTGCTAAATGAATAAATGTAAATGTAACTTTCAGCACTTTCTAGGTCACTAATCAAATCTAAACAAATAGGTGACACCGGCCGTGTTAATGCTTTTGTATAAAGGACGGATCGTTTTGCCAACATTGAGCCACGCAAAATGCTCTTTGGATCCTTTTATCAGATCATGCTGGAAAAACGTGAATCGCCAGGTTTTGCACCGGGAACATGAATGCCAGTTTGACATGCTGTAATATTTCACTCATTGTGATGCATTTTGTATTAATTGACAGAATAATGCACAACAGAAGCATTTATACAAGCACAGACTTGTGGACCTGTGCATTTCTGTAAATCCATGTTTACTGACTTGCATCTAACCCAAAATAAATCTTGCAATTGGTTAGTGTATGTAAGTGATGTTAAATGTTTGTGTGGAAATGTGGTTAAAAACCTTAATTTCATGTCACTCATATTTAACTCGCATACATGAAGCTTTACTCCACCCTCCTGCTTCTGTGGAATGTCAAATCTCCATCACAACCTGTTTCAGAAGACGGAGGAAACAAACAGGAAAGTCCAGCTGCAGTAACCTTTGACCTCTGTGTAGATGTCATGTGTTAAGCATGTTCACTTATTGATTAATCATGCCTGTAAAGTGTATATTTCTGTACTGGTGCTGAATGCTAACAACTGTGTCACTGGTTTAAGAGAAACATCAGAGACAAAGTGGATATTTATATGAGACATAAATGCTATGAAAGAACAACCTCTTTTCCTCTGGGCTTTTCATTATTGTAATAGATTGAGTTGTAATCCAGACAGCAGGAGAGGTGTTTGCCAGATCCATATTTAGCTTCATTGTTGCAGGACTGTTTTGTGCTTCACTTTTGGCTGAATCATTTCTTCAGGAAGTGTAAAAGAGCCCAATTCCACCTGCAGTGTTCTCCAGCTCACTCACTTTAGCATCCTGACGTGATCTGTACAGATGGATGTATCTGACCGGTCTGGGTTCAGCCTTGTGTAAATAAAGTTTTAAAGAATAGTTTGACAGTCACAAACAAACAAACCAAACCAAAATAACTTGTTGTTTTTTGCGCACAAACACATTAATACCCTGGTAACGGGGTGTTTGCAGAACGTTGGCTAAGGGATACGTTTGGGAAACGTTCTTACAATCTAAAATTGTTAACTGGGTATCCACTTCTAACAGCTCTTTGCTCTTTATTTCCCTCCCTCAGCTGTTCAGCGAGGCCGTATGTCCAACTCTCAGTCCAGCCCTGGACAGTATTTGAGCAACGGAGGCGACACTTATAACGGCCAGCCGTATCTCTCCGGCTTCATCTCTCTCCTCCTGCGGGCCGAGCCGTACCCCACCTCCCGATACGGGGCTCAATGCATGCAGTCCAACAACCTGATGGGCATCGAGAACATCTGTGAGCTGGCCGCTCGCTTGCTCTTCAGTGCGGTGGAATGGGCGAAGAACATCCCTTTCTTTCCAGACCTGCAGCTCATGGATCAGGTAATTCCAGAGTAGCAGAACAGTTTATGGTTGCCAGGCAACATTGAAATCGAGTGCACTACTATAGGATGTGCACTAAACATTTTATAGTCCATAGAAAATATAAAAATATACCAGTTTATTTAGTGATTGCTATCAGGATGTGAAGAAACGTTTAATCAGTTTCAACAACAATGTCGCACATTCTGTTGTCTTCAGGAATTATTTGATTGTGGTTTTATGTTTAATCGTGTGTGGTTTTGTGTCTAGGTGGCGCTGTTGCGCATGTCGTGGAGTGAACTGTTTGTTCTTAATGCTGCTCAGTGCTCAATGCCACTGCATGTAGCTCCCTTGCTGGCCGCAGCTGGTCTACACGCCTCCCCCATGTCAGCCGAGCGGGTGGTGGCCTTCATGGACCACATACGTGTCTTCCAGGAACAGGTGGAGAAACTTAAAGCTCTTCAGGTTGACACGGCTGAATACTCATGTCTGAAGTCTATTGTGCTCTTCACCTCTGGTAAGAACTTCATTTGATTTGTATTTATGTTAATTGTTTATTTGTTACTTCAGTAACCTAGTTACGTAACAAACATTAAAGGAATCATTTACTGACTTTTTGTTTCTGAGGAACATTAGCAAAGATATTTTGAAGTATCTTGGTAACCACATGATGGTAGCATCCATTAACTTCCAGTTTATGAACATAATAAAACAGCTGAGACATTTTTTTATATCTTTTTTATCAACAAAAGGAATCTTTTTTTGTGTTTCTTAAAAGAAAAAAGTCATACAGGTTTGGAAATACATAAAAGTAAACGATGAGATAAGCAGAGTTACCTGTCAAACTCTTTAGCTCAGAGCTTGGCACTCTAAGATGTCTTGCCCACTGCTTTAGGTTATTTCTGATTGCCTGCCCTACCTGTCAGAAACCCTTTTCCAGCCCAGACCTGCACTTTTCCAAATGGATGGCTGAACCCACCACCCTCGATTCGTTTTTTTATCTCTCAATCCTTCACGCTAACATCTATTATTGAAACCAGGCGAGCAGCCCCCCGCCCTGCCCAACTTCCACCAACATGACTGAATTATGCATGCTGAGATACAGCAAGATGGATTCAACTCAGTCTGGCAGTGACCTACATAACCTCTGTAGCCCAGGGCATCAATGTGATCCGTCCCCCAATTCCAGCCAAAGCCCCCCTTCCACCCCCTGCCGGCATTAGCTAACAGGGACAGGCAACCCAGCTAACAAATAACGTTCTTAGAAGGTTGGCTTACGTTCTTTTAAGTTCCTCAGTTATCAAGAAAAGGTTGTTGCAGTAACGTTAGTCATTTTTTTAACGTTATATATCAAATATCGTTTCGTTTTGAAAATATCATATCGTTTTGAAAATGTTACATGAATAAAAAAGTGGATGTTTTAAAAGCTCCTAGAACTTTTTAAAATTTAACATTTCGTTACATTTATGTATTTAGCAGACGCTATTATCCAAAGCGACTTACAGAGAGAGAAAATTTAACATTTTGTCCTAAGAACCAACTTAATTACAACTTATTACTTAATGTAAACGTTAGAAAAACGTTCTTACAACCTAAAATTGTTAGCTGGGAAGCTCTTGTGGCCTGTAATGTTAGTCCAAACCTCCTATCACCTCACATCACCCAACCAGGCTTCCAACGTCAGCCAGTCGCCCGATCGTAGCGGCAGCTCCCAGCGTGTTCACACAGAGAAACTAGCACATAGACACGCAAGACTTGTCAGTACTGACATTACGGCAGAGACTGATGCGTCCGTCCCTCCCCCTCACGAAACGCCCGCTACAGTAATTGTAGATGTCTTTATCCGGGCTCATGGGATGCAGACAGAAGCAGCAGTTGTGTCACGCTCAGCGGGTCTCTTTGCCCTCATAGAAATATGAAGCAATTAATCTTTTGTTATCAGAACTGAAGCCCAGCAGGTCTATGTGTATGCGTGGACCAACGATAAGTGGCGTGGCTCAAAGAATAAGACAGAGGGTCATGGGTTAAAACCCCTCTGACAATATTATACACTTGAGTAAAAGACTCTAGGGGCAAATTCACAAAACAGTTGTGCCATGTTTTCAGCACTAAAACCTGCATCTTATTTACTAACCACCATCAATCCAATTTAACCAGGTGATACATGTGCTAAAATAACATGTATGTTCCAAAATATAAAACATTAAACATGAAAATGTTCTAAAATACATGATTGGGTCATTGTAGTAAGTTTTATTTTATTTGCAAACATCCCAGCTAAAGGGAACATTCTTAGAACGTTAACATTCTCCAGGTGGTGGTACAGTAACTTTCGCCTCTCTACAGCCCTCTATGTTTGAAACATAAAATTGCAGATTTATGTACTTTTACATTTTCAAGTCAAATGAAGCCAAACTGGCATTTCCTGGGAAATCAATCCAGACAGCTCAGATTAGAAATCATTATTATAAACATCATTATCATTGCAAATCGGGATAAAGTAAGAAGACTCAACACTGAGTTTTAAACACTGATCTGTCGTGTACTTGCTCAATAACTGATTTTGTTCATTTTTAACCCAGATTGGAGCTTTAATTGTCTGTTTTTGTCTACTGTAGATGCGATGGGTCTGTCTGATGTGGCTCACGTGGAGAGCATCCAGGAGAAGTCTCAGTGCGCTCTGGAGGAGTATGTCCGAAATCAATACCCCAACCAACCCAACCGATTCGGCCGCCTGTTATTACGACTGCCGTCTCTCCGTATTGTGTCTTCTCCCGTCATTGAGCAACTCTTCTTTGTACGTCTGGTGGGCAAGACGCCGATCGAGACTCTTCTGCGGGACATGCTGCTGTCTGGCTCAAGCTACAACTGGCCATACATGCCTGTACAGAGAGATCGGCCCATCTCGCTCCATTACAATGAGAACGGGCCCTGATCCCGCCCCACGAACCATATCACACCCCTGCCACTGAAGGGTCATGGCTGATACTTAGAATCCGTCGGTAAGCCACGCCCCTTTCTGCCACATCATCCCCACTCACTTATCAGAAGCACCAGCCATTTGTTTTGTCGATGGGAACGGACCACGTCGTTTATATACTGTCAGATTCTGGAACTCATTTCTGCAGAGGTTTTCTGTAATTGAAGACATGGCCAGACGTGCAGTGACTCAACCTGAAGCCATTAAAGCTGATGCCAAAGCTTTAGCAGAAAAGCTGTTGACTTTGGTTGGACTTTGAAAACTTGTTGTAAAGAGAAAGTCAAAGTTCTGTCTGTATGTGTAAGGGGAAATTAAACTAAGATCCCACCAGCTGAATTTTGGGCTGGACAAAGTTTTTGGTATTGTGGTCCCAGAAAACCTGAACTCTTCCAGGACTGTTTGGAGAGAACGCTTTTTCAAAGCAGGAAAGGCAACTGAACTCTCAGAAGACTGAGGTGAAATTTTATTTCATCTTTTGTCTTGTTGGTTTTTGTTTGCATTTAGGTCTCTGATAAAGTGGGAGAACTTGAAAGAGGCACTTGAAACCAGCCAGATACCCTCATTTTCCATGCTCCTCTCAGCTTCATCCAAATATTCAGCAAATCCAGGTGGAATGTTGTATTGTCAAGCACAACATGTCAAGTGCAGGTATTTATGTCCTGCAGATTCAAGAGGAAAACTAGGGTAAAATAGGGTGTTCTGAGACATTGGGAATGTGGAACAGTGTGATAATTTCTTGCCTTATCACATGTGAACATGTATTATATTCTAGCTGTGTTGTATAAATAAAGTGACATTTGTTAGTCTGGGGACTTGAAATGTCAAAAATGACCCAGACTACCCTAATTTACCCTATACGGATAAACTCAAGACCTCAATAATGCCAATAGTCTGCCTTTGAAGACCAGATAAATTGTATAGCATAAGTATCATCAAGTATTTTGGTTTCTTTCTTGCTGTCTAAAATGGTTTAAACCCCATTTTCAAATTTTTAAACATGGCACTACAGAATTTAAGGCAGTGTTTTCATATATAAGCCATTGGGACCTTTGGAGACAGGACCTGTTGTATTAGTTCACAGAATATTTCTATAAAAATGTTTTTTTTTTCTGTATTTTAGGTTTGCAAAAATGAATTCATGAAATAAAAATCTGTCATTCACAGAATTTCTGCTGTTGTTTCTGAGTTCACACTGCAGAGGAAACAAGACCTACAGAATGTGTTTATCCCATTTTACAAATTTTAACTTTCAATATTCTATTTCTTTTATAATTTTAAATAGGTCAATTTAGGCCCAACCTTTTCATTTTTTAAGACGTTCTGGAAATGACTGGGAACCCAAAACACATCTCTGACTGACTGACCGACTGAAATTTTCCTCTGAGATTTGCTTATATTTGACTTAATGGCAAAAGCTTTCCGTTTTCCAGCTGACCAGCAAAGTTCAGGGCGTAATTCTCCAACCACTTCACCAGAATGTTGATTTGTATTTACATTACATTAAACAGCAATTTGCTTTATATTTGCTTTATACAAAACAGCACATAGAAATAGAATTTCAGCATCAATAAACCACAAAATTCTTTCTTAAGGGAAACCATCTCTTTGTTCCAAATGACAATTAGTGTTTATTTCACAGTTTTGGACCCTTTTGCTAGAAATAAAGTTTAGATATATTGCCTAAGAAACTCATTTATTGCCTGTTTACATCTTGTATGTAACCTGCTCCTGAGATAGTTTAAGTAGATGCATTTCAATCTATCTGGAATACATTTACTCTAAATCTGAATCTGAACACACATGAAGTGACCAGGTGTAAATACCCTTTAAAAATGGTCTGTTTCTAGATATTCCCAAAGTGGCCAAATTACTGATGTCTGCACATTTTCTCCCCATAGTAGCTCCTTAAACAGCTCTTCAAATCTGTCACTGACCAACTCAAGCTTTGGTCAAACCTTCAGTGTTTTATCTCTTTAACCTTATCTTGGAGTTCTGTAGGAAAGTGTTTGATCTTCATGAAAGAGTGACAGTTGTATCTTGCATGCCGGAGCCGGTAATGTAAGTTTGCTACAACAATCCCTAAATAGCCATTTGTTAACATTAAGCAATAGCATGTCCATCCTGTGATGTCAGTGGGAAGTTGTTTTAGTAGAGCAAGTTATGACATTTTGATTAAATGTCACGAAGAGTATTTGGATTAACAAACACTTTTGCAATACAAGCAGGAATGTTTAAAGTAAGTAATTAGTCAACATGAACTCAAAACTGACCCATTTATTTCCTTAAAACTGTAATCTGTAACTTTTGCCTCTCTATCGCCACCTCTGTTTGAAACATATAATTGCAGGTTACTTTATTTACTTTTCCTTAGATATGTTAAAGTCAAATGAAGCCAAACTGACATTTCCCATGAGAATAGACACAACAGTTTAAATTATAAATCAATATTATAAACGTTACATTGCCAATCGGGGTAAGAAGCCCTATTTAAACGTGTATCTGTTATGTGCTTGCTTGCTTCAGTAACTTATAAGTTGCTGTTGAATTGATGTTTCTTAAAAATGTAAGATGTGTAAAATTTTAAAATGAATAAATATATAAACTCATTTAAGGTTTCTTTTAGAAAACTAAAATGCGCTATAATGTTAAAAACATTAGTGTCTGTTTTCTTTATGCAGAAGCCCATTGGCAGGCTTATAAGTCAAGCCTGTGGCCTGTGGCCTTGGTTTCTCCAAACCTTATCTAGCAATAGTATTGCAACAGAAGAGGCAGTATGAAAATGACTTATACCGTCATTTCAGAGCTGTCACTCTCAGTTTAACAGTGACCTCTCCACCCAACACTAGAGAATATTACCTCACTGTAAATATAAAATACATTTGCTGGACCATGAGCCCTACAGCTAAGTTCATTGTCTGCATGAATGTAGGTGCATCCAAGTACATCACATACATTTTAATAAAATGTCTAGCTGAAGTTCTTGTAAATGCAATATGTGTGTTCATGTGGATTTCATTTCGAAACGTTTTAATTTAATGGCTTCATATTGTTAAGCAGTTTAAGCATAAAACGTTATATATATTTTGTACACCTTGAATGTTTACATCAATCATCATATTTTCAGATTTTAAAATGACCTTCACTTATTAAAATAGGTTTTAAAATAATTTCAGTTTTTAAATGAAGCTTTTTAATTACAATATCTGGACTTCTGGATTATCTATTTTATTGCGAGTTACATAAGATAAATTAAAACATGTAAACGTACAAAACATTACAAGAGATCCAGTCAAGTCACATGTAAACTATTAATAATAATCGTGTTTTCGTTTTTTACACGTTTGGGTTGATAAATATTTTAACATACCACTTCACTGACTTTGCGTTCAATGGTACTATTTTTATCATTCTGTGTTGTTTTAATAGGCATGTGAGTTTTCAGTCTGTAGCTGGTGACAAATCTCGTGTCCCCCATAAATCATTCAGTATTGACAGCGAATGTTCTCAACTCCACTATAGCAAACACACGAGCTGCTGTTTCTGAGTCGCTCACATTTAACCTCTATCTGATATGACACCATTTCAATTTAACATGAGGTCTGAGGGAAGTGAGTGGGTGCGGATTGTTTGAAGGGCGCTGTGGCAATGCATGTTTAAAATGTTAACAATGAAAGTGAATGAGGACGCCTGGAGCTATTGTGTGTCAACTTGAACGCCGACCGCAAGGGCAAGCCGTCTGTCTCTGAGAGGGTCAGCCAGTGCTGTTGAGATCAATAGTTGAGACATCAGATTGAATTGAGGTCAGTCTTTGTGCATATGAGGTCTCTCATTTTTGGCTGTCAGGAGTCCAGCTGCTGGGTAGAAGCTCTTGCCCTGCAGCTGTCTCAGACGAAGCCATACAGGGACTGAAATGGTACAAATGGTGCATATATTGAGGGTGGGCAAGATGGGAAAATGCAAAACCTTATTTACTTAGGTTTCCCATTTTTTATTTGGAATTTCTTTTTATATTCCAGGTCACACTTCCTAAAACCGCAATCCCATATCATTAATGATCGTGACTAAAAAAATCTCTCCATCGCAGACATTGGGGCCAAAATTTCCACAGCATTTTAACAAAGTGGCATGCCCTTGCTCCAGCCGTTATAAATCCTTTAAGAGGGTGTGATGTGGATATATGGCAACAGCATCAATATTGATGTGTGAGAACGTCTCTCCAAAAACCCGGTTAAGCCACAGGGCATCAATATTGATGGTGTTGTGCTGCCTTCCAACTGCCCCAGGGCAACTCTCAAACAGTAATTACAAAAGTGCAAGAGTTTCAGCATTACTGAACCAAAATAAGGGCATGAATAATCCTGTAATGATTTGAAACTAATCTCCCTACTTTAGCAAATTTTATGTTAGATCTTTAAAGATTCTCAACTGGGCGGGTGAGCTATGGTGAAAGATTTTTAAGATATTTTTCTGCTTTAGAAAAACGTATCTTGGAGTTTGTGGTTCACAGGAAAATTGAAGTCCTACAGGCTGAAGATGAGGGCGAGTAAATGACATTTTGTCATTTTTTGGGTAAGCCATTTTTTTCCACATTTTTGGGGATTGGTTCAAAAACATAAAATTGTTTCTTTTGAAATACCTAATAGCCAACATATTTAAAAACACCACTTTACAAACCATTAATATAAACATAAATTATAATCACTAACAATTTGAAATGTTAATTATTTCTATTGGTCAGTTTCTGCTGTTTATCATGAGCTTGACTGTTTATTTCTAAATTGAGATATTGAAGATATTGTGAGATATTGTTTATCTATATATGAGATATTGTTTGTGAGATATTGAACCTGATAACTGGTGACATTTACTGCACTGTAGAAGTTCACTGATTCTAGGCAAATTCTATATGAGTGGACAGAGAGATTAAATGTCCCAGTTTCTCAGGGTTTTTTGTAGATGTTTGCAGCCAGATTTCCCCTGAGGATTCTCTTTCCTGTTTCGTTATGATTTCCATACTCCACATTAATGATATCATAGTCGTGCTGGTGCTGACTCTCTGCTGGAGCACAGATATGATTACACTGTGACAGTTTCTGGGTCAGTAACTTAAATATTTTAGATGGCTTATTTTTAGATAGGTCTGTTTCCACTTTGTGTGTTCTCCCCCCTGTTTTGCTTCCCCTCCATTTCATCTCTCTCTCTCTCTCTCTCTCTCTCTCTCTCTCT